>WNWK01009583.1:0-75692 GCA_009830355.1 Cherax destructor | reverse complement strand
TAAACAGTCACCCATCTGACTGTGTAACAGTAAACATTGCCAGCAGGGGTGCGGTGGGCACAATACGGGAGCACTGTATCAACATCCGGGGTCCCAGACTATTCAACATCTTACCAGAAGATATCCGAAACATCGCTGGAACCAGTGTAGAAGCCTTCAAGAGGAAACTGGACAGGTATCTTCACCAGGTGCCAGATCAACCAGGCTGTGATGGATATGTGGGGCAGCGGGCCTCCAGCAGCAACAGCCTGGTTGACCAGGCAAGCACCAGACGAGCCTGGCCCATGGCCGGGCTCAGAGAGTAGATAAACTCTCGAAACTCTTCAAAGGTATATCAAAGGTATCACAAGTCATAGAATTAAGAGGACACAAAGTAGAGATGAGTGGAACACAGTAGAAGTGAATAACATAGTAGAGATGAGTGGAACACAGTAGAGATGAGTGGAACACAGTAGAAGTGAATAGCACAGTAGAGATGAGTGGAACACAGTAGAAGTGAATAACACAGTAGAGATGAGTGGAACACAGTAGAAGTGAATAACACAGTAGAGATGAGTGGAACACAGTAGAAGTGAATAACACAGTAGAGATGAGTGGAACACAGTAGAGATGAGTGGAACACAGTAGAAGTGAATAGCACAGTAGAGATGAGTGGAACACAGTAGAAGTGAATAACACAGTAGAGATGAGTGGAACACAGTAGAAGTGAATAACACAGTAGAGATGAGTGGAACACAGTAGAAGTGAATAACACAGTAGAGATGAGTGGAACACAGTAGAGATGAGTGGAACACAGTAGAAGTGAATAACACAGTAGAGATGAGTGGAACACAGTAGAAGTGAATAGCACAGTAGAGATGAGTGGAACACAGTAGAAGTGAGTAACACAGTAGAGATGAGTGGAACACAGTAGAAGTGAATAACACAGTAGAGATGAGTGGAACACAGTAGAAGTGAATAACACAGTAGAGATGAGTGGAACACAGTAGAAGTGAATAACACAGTAGAGATGAGTGGAACACAGTAGAAGTGAATAACACAGTAGAGATGAGTGGAACACAGTAGAAGTGAATAACACAGTAGAGATGAGTGGAACACAGTAGAAGTGAATAACATAGTAGAGTAGTAGAGTAGTATAGTAGAGTAGATTAAAACATCTCATTGGTCAAAAGAGAGGCTTATATAGGCGAATCAAAAGAGGAGAGGGGCAATTAAGTAATCAATACATTCAGTTAAAGAGAGAAATAAAAAGGGAATAAGAAAAGCAAAAAGAGACTATGAGGTTAAAGTTGCAAGAGAATCGAAGACTAACCCAAAAGGATTTTTTCAGGTATACAGAAGTAAGATTAGGGACAAGATAGGCCCACTCAAAAGTTACTCAGGTCAGCTCACCGTCAGTGATAAGGAAATGTGTAGAATTTTTAACACTTACTTCCTCTCAGTTTTTACACAGGAAGATACTAGCGATATTCCAGAAATAATAAATTATGTAGAACAGGACGATAGTAAACTATACACGATTAGGGTCAAGTGACATAGTCCTTAGACAAATAGATAAATTAAAACCTAACAAATCCCCAGGCCCTGATGAACTGTGTGCAGGGTTCTAAAGGAATGTAAAGGGAGCTTAGCAAACCTATGGCTAATCTTTTCAACATATCACTGCAAACTGGCATGGTGCCAGATAAGTGGAAAATTGCAAATGTAATACCTATTTTCAAAGCAGGAGACAGGTCCTTAGCTTCGAACTATAGACCAATAAGCCTAACCTCCATAGTGGGAAAATTTATGGAATCAATAATAGCCGAGGCAATTCGTAGCCATCTTGAAAAGCATAAATTAATCAATGAATCTCAGCACGGTTTTACAAAAGGGCGTTCCTGCCTTACAAATTTAATAACTTTTTCACTAAGGTATTTGAGGAGGTAGATCATGGTAATGAATATGATGTTGTGTATATGGACTTCAGTAAGGCTTTTGATAGAGTCCCACATCAGAGACTATTGAGGAAAATTAAGGCACACGGAATAGGAGGAGAAATTTTTTCCTGGATAGAGGCATGGTTGACAAATAGGCAGCAGAGAGTTTGCATAAATGGGAGAAATCAGAGTGGGGAAGTGTCACAAGCGGTGTTCCACAGGGGTCAGTATTGGGCCCCTTGTTGTTCACAATCTACATAAACGACATAGATGAGGGAATAAATAGCGACATAAGCAAGTTTGCCGATGACACCAAAATAGGCCGTCCAATTCATTCAAATGAGGACATTAGAGCACTCCAGGAAGATTTGAATAGACTGATGCATTGGTCGGAGAAGTGGCAGATGCAGTTTAATATAGATAAATGCAAAGTTCTAAATATTGGACAGGACAATAACCATCCACATATAAACTAAATAATGTAGATCTTAATACTACTGATTGCGAGAAGGATTTAGGAGTTCTGGTTAGCAGTAATCTAAAACCAAGACAGCAGTGCATAAGTGTTCGCAATAAAGCGAACAGAATCCTTGGCTTCATATCAAGAAGCATAAATAATAGGAGTCCTCAGGTTGTTCTTCAACTCTATATCCTTGGTTGAGGCCTCATCTAGATTATGCTGCACAGTTTTGGTCACCGTATTACAGAATGGATATAAATGCTCTGGAAAACGTACAAAGGAGGATGACTAAGTTGATTCCATGTATCAGAAATCTTCCCTACGAGGATAGACTTAGGGCCCTGAATCTGCACTCTCTAGAAAGACGTAGAATTAGGGGATATGATTGAGGTGTATAAATGGAAAACAGGAATAAATAAAGGTGATGTAAATAGCGTGCTAAAAATATCTAGTATTGACAGGACTCGCAGCAATGGCTTTAAGTTGGATAAATTCAGATTCAGGAAGGATATAGGAAAGCATTGGTTTGGTAATAGAGTTGTCGATGAGTGGAACAAACTCCGAGTACAGTTATAGAGGCTAAAACGTTGTGTAGTTTTAAAAATAGGCTAGATAAATATATGAGTGGGTGCGGGTGGGTGTGAGTTGGATCTGACTAGTTTGTGCTACTAGGTCAGATGCCGTGCTCCTTCCTTAAGTGGATGTAACCTGACCTGGCTGGGTCGGGGCATTGGCTTAAGCCGGTGGGAGACTTGGACCTGCCTCGCATGGGCCAGTAGGCCTGCTGCAGTGTTCCTTCTTTCTTATGTTCTTATGTTCTTATGAGTGGAACACAGTAGAAGTGAATAACACAGTAGAGATGAGTGGAACACAGTAGAAGTGAATAACATAGTAGAGATGAGTGGAACACAGTAGAGATGAGTGGAACACAGTAGAAGTGAATAGCACAGTAGAGATGAGTGGAACACAGTAGAAGTGAATAACATAGTAGAGATGAGTGGAACACAGTAGAGATGAGTGGAACACAGTAGAAGTGAATAGCGCAAGATACTTTATACATTGGCTGGATTTCAAGAGTTTTCCTACTCTCGCAGCCCAGCCACAGGCCAGGCTCGTCTGGTGCTTGCCTGGTCAACCAGGCTGTTGCTGCTGCTAGCCCCCGCTGGCCTACATACCCATCTCATCCTGGTTAATCTGGCACTAAATACAAAAAATTGAAGTAATTTTTATTGCTGTATTACAAGACGAAATTTGGTAAACCTTTGGTAGTTTATATACAGTGTCCATTTTGAGTTCTTCATTCCTTCCATATATAAGCAGTGGAACTTGTCACCACTGAACGTCATGTTATTCTCCACTGCCCACTGGAAGGCTGTTTATGTCATCCAATTTTACCGTGTCTTCTACAGAGGTGATTTTCATATTTTGGTATCGTCCCCAAATGTTGAAACAAGGTGTGGCGAGGTGGGGTGGGTTATCCATGTCCGCTATGAGGATAAAAAACAGTAGGGGCATCAGGATAGTGCCCTGGGGTACTGAGTTTTTTTTACTTTGTTAATGCTGGATTTTGCTGTTTACTCAATACCCATCAAGAACTGCAAGAAACCAGTCTTTCTCTCGTGCCTTTAATGTCCCATACTGGAACCTGGACACAGGACCATACTGGAACCTAGACACAGGACCATACTGGAACCTGGACACAGGACCATACTGGAACCTGGACACAGGACCATACTGGAACCTAGACACAGGACCATACTGGAACCTGGACACAGGACCATACTGGAACCTAGACACAGGACCATACTGGAACCTGGACACAGGACCATACTGGAACCTGGACACAGGACCATACTGGAACCTGGACACAGGACCATACTGGAACCTAGACACAGGACCATACTGGAACCTGGACACAGGACCATACTGGAACCTGGACACAGGACCATACTGGAACCTGGACACAGGACCATACTGGAACCTGGACACAGGACCATACTGGAACCTGGACACAGGACCATACTGGAACCTGGACACAGGACCATACTGGAACCTGGACACAGGACCATACTGGAACCTAGACACAGGACCATACTGGAACCTGGACACAGGACCATACTGGAACCTGGACACAGGACCATACTGGAACCTGGACACAGGACCATACTGGAACCTGGACACAGGACCATACTGGAACCTGGACACAGGACCATACTGGAACCTGGACACAGGACCATACTGGAACCTGGACACAGGACCATACTGGAACCTGGACACAGGACCATACTGGAACCTAGACACAGGACCATACTGGAACCTGGACACAGGACCATACTGGAACCTGGACACAGGACCATACTGGAACCTGGACACAGGACCATACTGGAACCTGGACACAGGACCATACTGGAACCTGGACACAGGACCACACTGGAACCTGGACACAGGAATCATCCCACACTCCTTAAAACACCACTGGCATGACTCCACTCCACAAAGATGACAGTAAAACGATCGCAAGAATCTATAGCCCAGTAGCTCTGACCTCCCACATGAAAATATCTGAATCTTAAGAAGCAAGATTGTTGACCACATGGAATGTCAACACTATTATAATAATAATTAAAACTAGGCGCTAAACCCAAAAGGGTCAATGGAATGTCAACAACTGGACACCCCAGGTCAGTATGGTTTCAGAGCAGGTCGCTCCTGCCTCATCGTTACAACATGATCTTTGATACAGTGGGAGTTTTTTTTAGTTTAGTGAAAAACAAGCAAAATGCAGAGAATAAAACGAAGTGTACACAGACTGACCGAGTTGATGAGACACATGTAGGACAGTTAGGCATCTTTATTCAGAAACGTATCGCCCTCACAGTAGGCTTCTTCAGGAGTTTGCAGAAGCAGTAGAGACGTGAAGGCGATTACATCATCTTTACATGTCTACTGCTTCTACAAACTCCTCTGTACTCAACTGAAGAAGCCTACTGTGAAGGCGAGACGTTTCTGAATAAAGATACTTAACTGTTGGCCATGTGTCTCATCAACATGGCCAACAGAACCATCATGGTCTAATACATCACAAAAAATAATGCAAGCAAAAGGAAATAGGCAGAAAAGTGAATGGATGGACATAAAGCAGATATAAGCCAAGTCTTACAGTGGGACGCGCAAAACAATATGGCCAGTGTGGACAAATTTCACTTATTCCGTTACTAAGGTAATAAAAGCCAGAACTGATTATGAGACAAATTCTAAGCACAGCTGATGATAGGATGGATAATAAGAACTTCCAAACAAGAGCTGCCAAGCCCATCATAAACCTCTCTAAGTCACTTGTTCTCTATAAGCTGGAAATATTGCTCTACACTAACAACCACATTTAAGGCAGATCAAACTGCATATCTGGAAAATGTACAGGTAATTTTTGATGCATCTATAACTTCAGTTAAGCACCTTAATTACTGGGAACGTTTGAAGTTCCTTGGCCTGTACTCCTGGAACGCAGGCGAGAAAGATGCATCATAATTTACACCTGGACTGGTTCCAAACCTACACAAATGATTTATTCGCAACATATTTCAGCCTAGAGAGAACAAGTGCTTTATGGTGGTGGCACTGTGGGTGGCAATGTGAGTGGCAGAGTGGCACTGTGGGTGACACAGTAGGGCTGTGTAACAGTCACATGAGTGCCCACAAAATTTATGTCTCTCTGACTTTAATTTTTACTAGGCCTGTGTGGGAGGGAAAGGGAAGGGGAGGGGAAGAAGGGGAGAGGGGAGGGACCTGTAGGTAGACATGGAAGCCCACTTAAGCCTTCACTTATCCTCCTTGTATCGTTAGTCACATATAGGTCTGGCTCTCTTTCTCTGCTCTCTCTCCTTCTCTCTCTCTTTTCTCTCTCTCTCTCTCTCTCTCTCTCTCTCTCTCTCTCACTCACTGACTCTCCCACAGACTTCCTCCCTCGCTGACATCGCAGCGACATTGTTTATGTCAGCTTCGAGGTTTGTTGTGTCTTCAATAGATGTCACTGCCATAAAGATTCGGTGCAAAATACCCCCAATAAAAAGCAGCGGTACAATGAGTACCCTATGGGAAAACTGAGCAAGCGTGAAGGAGCCAAGACTCATCAACACCCTTCCCTCATAAATAAAGTGAATTACCAACCGACCCTCTGGCTGTCTTGAAGATGTAACTCGATAAATTCTCCAAGTCAGTTGCTGATCAGCCGGGCTGTGGCGCATATATGAACCTCATGCGGGTAGGAACAATAGCCTGGTTAATCAGGTCATCCACCGGGAGGCCTGGTCTGGGACCGGGCTGCAGGGGCGTTGACCCTGGGAACACTCTCTAGGTAAGCGTTCCAAGGAGTACATTTTGAGGCCCTTCAAGCCTTCGCAATAATTTATATGCTTGACTGAAGTGATCGGCAGTAAAGATTCACAGCTGCCACAATGAAAAGCTCTGTCCCTCAAGGCACAGTACTCACCCCACTTCTGTTTCTCATTCTTATGTCCAACATAGACAAGGACATAAATCATAAAACTATAACATCCTTTCTTGATGACACCAGAATCTCTTACGAGAATGACATCCGTCGAAGACACAGCCAATCTTCAGGCGGATATAAATCAAGTCTTCCAGTGGACCTCAGACAACAATGTGAAGTTTAACGAGGACAAGTTTCAGTTGCTCTCCTATGGAAGAATGGTGGGAATAAAGACTGGAACAGAGTACAGAATAAACTTAAATCATTCAGTAGAATGAGTAGAGGAAAAGTTGCATGTGCGAGACTTGGGAGTAATGATGTAAAGTTTTACATTCAAGGATCATAACGATGTTGTTACTGCAAGAAAATTGATAGGCTGGATAACTAGAACTTTCAAGACAAGAGATTCTGAGCCAATGATGATACACTTTAAGTCACTTGTTCTCTCCAGGCTGGAATACTGCTGTATACTGACGGTCTCCAGGCTGGAATACTGCTGTATACTGACGGTCTCAGGCTGGAATACTGCTGTATACTGACGTCTCCCGGCTGGAATACTGCTGTGTACTGACGGTCTCAGGCTGGAATACTGCTGTATACTGACGTCTCAGGCTGGAATACTGCTGTGTACTGACGGTCTCCAGGCTGGAATACTGCTGTATACTGACGTCTCCAGGCTGGAATACTGCTGTGTACTGACGGTCTCCAGGCTGGAATACTGCTGTATACTGACGGTCTCCAGGCTGGAATACTGCTGTATACTGACGGTCTCCAGGCTGGAATACTGCTGTATACTGACGGTCTCAGCCTGGAATACTGCTGTGTACTGACGGTCTCCAGGCTGGAATACTGCTGTATACTGACGGTCTCCAGGCTGGAATACTGCTGTATACTGACGGTCTCCCGGCTGGAATACTGCTGTGTACTGACGGTCTCAGGCTGGAATACTGTTGTGTACTGACGGTCTCCAGGCTGGAATACTGGTGTGTACTGACGGTCTCCCGGCTGGAATACTGCTGTATACTGACGGTCTCCAGGCTGGAATACTGCTGTATACTGACGGTCTCCAGGCTGGAATACTGCTGTATACTGACGGTCTCCAGGCTGGAATACTGCTGTATACTGACGGTCTCCAGGCTGGAATACTGGTGTGTACTGACGGTCTCCAGGCTGGAATCCTGCTGTGTACTGACGGTCTCCAGGCTGGAATACTGCTGTATACTGACGGTCTCCAGGCTGGAATACTGCTGTATACTGACGGTCTCAGGCTGGAATACTGCTGTATACTGACGGTCTCCAGGCTGGAATACTGCTGTGTACTGACGGTCTCCAGGCTGGAATACTGCTGTATACTGACGGTCTCCAGGCTGGAATACTGCTGTATACTGACGGTCTCCAGGCTGGAATACTGCTGTATACTGACGGTCTCCTAGGCAGGTCAAATTTCAGAACTGGAAACTGTACAGAGTTTCCAGTGCTTGTCTACACTCAGTCAAACATCTGAACTACTGGGAATGATTGAAGTCCCTTAAATTGTTTTCCTTGGAACGAGAAAGGTAAATCATAATTTACACCTGGAAAATTCTGGAGGGATTGGTTCCAAACTTGAGCACTGACGCAACTCCACATGAAAACAATAAACTTTGGGACGCGACGAGTCCACTAAGAGAGAACTCAACAAGTGTAAGGAGTCCCCGACTTTTCAACGCCTTCCCTTCGTGCATAAAGGTAATTACCAACTTTCCTCTGGCTATCTTTTTATAGCAAAATTGAATACATCAGTAGTGTGCTGCTTTCCTATTATATATGACAGTGACGTAGTAGTAACAAAACCTAGCTGTGTTCCATTGTCATATTGCATCACGCAGGATGAGGCTCATGCAAGGTGTTGAAATATGTCAGCCTGAGCTAGGAGGCTTCGATACAACGATGAGAATATCGTCAAATAATCCATTAAAGGTCGTCAGGTATGGCACCTACAGAGATTTTGTTCCAGTAAATCATTCCCTTCGAAAGCAAAAGACTCTGCAGGTAATGCAACATATCCCCAGTGAAAAACAAGGGCGCCATGAGTACACTGAGAGACGACACAATAAGTGGCCAGGGCCCAAGACTGTTCAACAGCCTCCCATCATACATAAAGGG
Organism: Cherax destructor; assembly: GCA_009830355.1. Lineage (NCBI taxonomy): Eukaryota > Metazoa > Arthropoda > Malacostraca > Decapoda > Parastacidae > Cherax > Cherax destructor. The sequence goes on along the minus strand of WNWK01009583.1, from coordinate 66,679 downwards.
GATTACCAATAGACTCCGGGCTGTCTTTAAGAGGGAACTGGACAGATACCTAAAGTCAGTGCGGCCAGCAGCAAGAGCCTGGTTGATCAGGTCCTGATCCACCAGGAGGACTGATCGAGGACTGGAAAGCCCATGTAACATTAACCACCACCACAACATAACTCAGAAAGTTGAATAAAGAATTATTCGAGCCTTATATAGCACACATGTTAAGCCAGTCATAGAACATGGAACTCACACCTCGTCAAGCACGTGAACAAACTAGATAAGGTTCAAAGATTTGCAACTAGACTAGTACCAGAACCCAGTGGAATGTCCTGTGACAAGAAGCTCAAGGAACTGAATCTGATTACCATGGTAAAGAGGACAAAACAAGAAATGGTTACTACTAACAAAATCTTAAAGAGGAATTGATACGGCAGATAGGGACAGGCTGTTTGAATTAGGGGAACCAAGATCAAGGGGACACCAGGATCAAGGGAACACCAGGATCAAGGGGACACCAGGATCAAGGGGACACCAGGATCAAGGGGACACCAGGATCAAGGGGACACCAGGATCAAGGGGACACCAGGATCAAGGGGACACCAGGATCAAGGGGACACCAGGATCAAGGGGACACCAGGATCAAGGGACACCAGGATCAAGGGACACCAGGATCAAGGGGACACCAGGATCAAGGGGACACCAGGATCAAGGGGACACCAGGATCAAGGGGACACCAGGATCAAGGGGACACCAGGATCAAGGGGACACCAGGATCAAGGGGACACCAGGATCAAGGGGACACCAGGATCAAGGGGACACCAGGATCAAGGGGACACCAGGATCAAGGGGACACCAGGATCAAGGGGACACCAGGATCAAGGGGACACCAGGATCAAGGGGACACAGGTGGAAGCTGAAGACACAGAGGAGCCAAGGGAATGTAAGGAAGTATTTCTTCTCTCTCAGGGAAGTTGACAAGTGCAATGATATGGCACAATAGGTTAGAAATCTCTGGTAACAATCTTAGTCTAGGAGGCAGAACCAAGAACCGAGTACAGATCTGTGAACACACACACACACACGCACACACACAAACACACACACACACACACACACACACACACACACAGTCTTGAACACTCCAACAAGTACTGGAGTGTTGTTATACAGTGTTGAACACTCCAACAAGTACTGGAGTGTTCTTAACAATCCTCCCATGATGCGACCCACAACAGTGGGCTAATACACAAGTATCTATGTTTCACTACTAGGCGGGCAAGGACAGCAGGGACAGCAAGGACAGCAGGGACAGCAGGAGTGTCAGGCAACCAGCCCATATATTTACCAGAACCAGGAAATCAAAGCAGGGATAATGCGATAATAATAATAATAATCTTAATTTCTACAAGTACATGATACAACTTATACAGACTATAGCTGACATCAATGATATGCTATATAGATAGCCCCTTGTTATTCACAGCATTTCGGACAACTTAGGTCAATTTTGTCCCCAGGATGCGACCCACACCAGTCCACTAATACCCAGGTACCTATTTTACTGCTACGTGAACATGGATAGCAGGTATCTTAAGGAAACACGCCCAAAATGTTTCCACACGTACCGTGGATTGAACCACGGACCTCAGAATGTGAGCTGAGTGCACTACCAATCGACCTATGAGTCAAATGTTCTCTCCAATTGTCAACAGTATTAAATATATATATCCGAGCAACATATAAAGGCAGGCTCCCTGGCCAAGCCTTAAGTCACGTGACCTACCCCCCTCCCCCGCACAAGTGGTGGAGGGGTAAGCCAGTGGAAGGTGTCGGTCAGATGACCAAAAGCTCCAGCTGTGGGTCATCATATAACTAAGACCCGCGTCAGGAAACACTGGTCCTGTTTCCTGACAAACCTTACTTAACCTAACCTAACCTACCTGACAGGCCTCTGTCTCAGAGCCGACTAAGCACAGCAGTGAGGTATGAAGGCTGGCCTACCCAGCACCTACGTAAATGTGTCTGTGTGATGCTGAAGGAGAGAGACTCCACCACCTGTGTCATCACCAGCAGTTTACGAACACTTGAGGTGTGTGCCGGGAGGGTGTTCCGGGGGTCAACGCCCCCGCGGCCCGGTACACTACCAGGCATCCTAATATAAAGGGAGGTGTAGAGAAGTGATTGAAAGCCAGGTGTTTGATCAAGAGGGAAAATGGGTCTCAATTAGACGTTTGATATTGAAGATGAGGGTATTTGTGGGTGGTGGGTGGGAGTGGGTGGGAGGGTAGGTGGGAGAGTGGGTGTGGACGTGTGGGAGGGAGAGTGGGTGTGGACGTGTGGGAGGGAGGGAGAGTGGGTGTGGACGTGTGAGAGGTGGGAGGAGAGTGGGTGTGGACGTTTGGGAGGGAGGGAGAGTGGTGTGGACGTGTGAGAGGGTGGGAGAGTGGTGTGGACGTGTGGGAGGGAGGGAGAGTGGGTGTGGACGTGTGAGAGGTGGGATGGAGAGTGGTGTGGACGTGTGGGAGGGAGGGAGAGTGGGTGTGGACGTGTGGGAGGGAGGGAGGGAGTGGGTGTGGACGTGGGAGGGAGGAGAGTGGGTGTGGACGTGTGAGAGGGTGGGAGAGTGGTGTGGACGTGTGGGAGGGAGAGTGGTGTGGACGTGTGGAGAGGAGGAGAGTGGGTGTGGACGTGTGGGAGGAGGAGGAGAGTGGTGTGGACGTGTGAGAGGGAGGGAGGGAGAGTGGGTGTGGACGTGTGAGAGGGAGGGAGGGAGAGTGGGTGTGGACGTGTGGAGGGAGGGAGAGTGGGTGTGGACGTGTGGGAGGGAGGGAGGGAGGAGGGAGTGGGAAGGAAGATCACGAGGATGTTGGGAAGGAAGGCAGCCAGAGGGTGGGAGGGAAGGAGGGAAATAAATGTGTAAGGACAGGAGGAGAGACAGAGAGAGAGGGAGAGACAAGAGAGAAGAGAGAGAAGGAGGAGGCCAGGAAAAGGAGAGAGAGAGACAGAGAGACAGAGAAGAGGGAGAGCCAAGGGGGAGAGAGAGAGAGAGAGAGAGAGAGAGAGAGAGAGAAGAAGAGACGGGGCCAGAGGAGAGAGAGACGAGAGAGAGACAGAGAGGAGAGGCCAGAGAGAGAGAGAGAGAGAGAGGAGAGAGAGAGAGAGAGAGAGACAAAGAGAGAGAGGGAGAGCCAGAGAGAGAGAGAGAGAGAGAGAGAGAGAGAGAGAGAGAGAGAAGAGAGAGAGAGGAAGAGAGGAGAGCCGAGAGAGAGAGAGAGAGAGACAGGAGAAGAGAGAGAGGGAGGCGAGAGAGAGAGAGAGAGAGAAAAGAAGGAAGAGAGAGAGCAAGGAGAGAGCAGAGAGAGAGAGAGAGAGAAGAGACAGAGAGAGGAGGAGGCAAGAAGAGAGAAGAGAGAGACAAAAGCAGAGAGGGGAGGAGAGAGAGAGAGGGAAGAGGGAGAGAGCAAAAAGGGGAAGAAGAAAAGAGGGAGCAGAGAGGAGAGCAAAGAGAGAGAGAGAGAGAGAGAGCAAGAGAGAGAGAGAGAGAGAGGAGAGCCAAAGAGAGAGAGAGGAGAGACAAAGAGAGAGATAATATATATAATGACAACAGCCAATATTGCAAGAACACTACGTGTAGTCTATCAGTCATACAAGAGCCCAGCGATGTATGACCCTTGTGGGTTTAGTGCTGAGTTATAACAACAATACTAGAGCCGTGCATCAGGCAGCGAGGTCGCCACTACTCAACAGTTATAATACCACGTACACGTGTTAATATAATCAATTTCAATCATAAGATATATATTATATTTTAGCCTGAGTTCTCCATCCAGGTCTAGGATAGGTGAGTACAAATAGAGAGCGTGTCTGTCTCGCGCCCAGCAGACGGAGGATCAAACCTTCACAAAGTATTGCGCTGAATAACCCAAATAGGTTTAGCGCTTAACATGAATTATTAATATATATCCATCCAGGTCATTCCACTTCCTGACCATCCTGAAGCTGAATAAATGCTTCCTGACATCCCTGTGATACATCCGTACCTTAAAATTTTGAGGCTGTGCCCTCGTGTACCTGTTTTCCGTCTCTTCAGCAGTACAGGACAGACTTCTACAGGAAAAAACAAGAACGAAACAAAGATGTTTCCCCACATATATAATGGCTCATTTTCTGTCATAAAAAAAATCCTGTCATACTATCAATATTTTAATGATTCTTAAAATCATTGTAAAATTTTGATAAAAAAATAATTACACTGATTTTTCTTCTTATTTTTAATAATTTATACAGAAGGGGTTACTGGCCCCTTGTTCCTGGTATTTTAGTCGCCTCTTACGAAACACATGGCTTACGGAGGAAAGATTCTTTTCCACTTCCCCACGACAGGAAGCAGATAAGAACAAGAACTATTTAGAAAATGGAAGAAGGAAAAATACACTGGCCAACAGTGGTTTCAGTACACCTTTGAAGAGTTTCGAGAGTTTCTCTACTCTTTGAGCCCGGCCATGGGCCAGGCACGTCTGGTTTTAAAAACACGTGTTTCTAACTAATTTTGGACCGCTCAATTCCAATCAACTTAGTCCAACAAGTACAGTTTCTGCCAAATAAAACCCAGAGTGAAGGATCTTACCAAGACAACCATCATGGAGACGTATCTCGCTGCATACGTGGAGACGTCAGTATCTTGGTGTATACATGGAGACGTATCTTGGTGCATACGTGGAGACGTCAGTATCTTGGTGCATACGTGGAGACGTCAGTATCTTGGTGCATACGTGGAGACGTCAGTACCTTGGTGCATACGTGGAGACGTATCTCGCTGCATACGTGGAGACGTCAGTATCTTGGTGTATACATGGAGACGTATATTGGTGCATACGTGGAGACGTCAGTATCTTGGTGTATACATGGAGACGTATCTTGGTGCATACGTGGAGACGTCAGTATCTTGGTGCATACGTGGAGACGTCAGTACCTTGGTGCATACGTGGAGACGTCAGTATCTTGCTGCATACGTGGAGACGTCAGTATCTTGGTGCATACGTGGAGACGTCAGTACCTTGGTGCATACGTGGAGACGTCAGTATCTTGGTGCATACGTGGAGACGTCAGTACCTTGGTGCATACGTGGAGACGTCAGTACCTTGGTGCATACGTGGAGACGTCAGTATCTTGGTGCATACGTGGAGACGTCAGTATCTTGGTGCATACGTGGAGACGTCAGTATCTTGGTGCATACGTGGAGACGTCAGTATCTTGCTGCATACGTGGAGACGTCAGTATCTTGGTGCATACTGGAGACGTCGTACCTTGGTGCATACGTGGAGACGTCAGTATCTTGGTGCATACATGGAGACGTCAGTATCTTGGTGCATACATGGAGACGTCAGTATCTTGGTACATACGTGGAGACGTCAGTATCTTGGTGCATACGTGGAGACGTCAGTATCTGTGCATACGGGGAGACGTCAGTATCTTGGCATACGTGGAGACGTCAGTATCTTGGCATACGTGGAGACGTCAGTATCTTGCTGCATACTTGGAGACGTCAGTATCTTGTGCATACGTGGAGACGTCAGTATCTTGGCATACGTGGAGACGTATCTTGGTGCATACGTGGAGACGTATCTTGGCGCATACGTGGAGACGTCAGTATCTTGGTGCATACGTGGAGACGTATCTTGGCGCATACGTGGAGACGTCAGTATCTTGCTGCATACGTGGAGACGTCAGTACCTGTGCATACATGGAGACGTCAGTATCTTGGTGCATACGTGGAGACGTCAGTATCTTCGTGCATACGTGGAGACGTCAGTATCTTGCTGCATACGTGGAGACGTCAGTATCTTCGTGCATACGTGGAGACGTCAGTATCTTGCTGCATACGTGGAGACGTCAGTATCTTGGTGCATACGTGGAGACGTCAGTATCTTGCTGCATACGTGGAGACGTCAGTACCTTGGTGCATACGTGGAGACGTCAGTATCTTGGTGCATACGTGGAGACGTCAGTATCTTGGTGCATACATGGAGACGTCAGTATCTTGGTGCATACATGGAGACGTCAGTACCTTGGTGCATACATGGAGACGTCAGTATCTTGATGCATACATGGAGACGCGTAAGTATCTCTGTCCATACATGGAGGTGTGTATATCTCAGTGTACACATGTATACTCCAGACTTTACACTAGTCTCTATGTCAGGAATTAAAATAATTTTCGACACGTTAGACGCAGCCATCATAAACGCTGAGTACTCCATAAGTTTATAAACTCAACCATTTCTAGTACAAAATAATACACAATTAATAATGCTTGGAGTTGCAAATATCACTAGAGGTTCTGCTGACCACACTATCCCCTACTGTAGTTCTCTGACCACACTATCCCCTACTGTAGTTCTCTGACCACACTATCCCCTACTGTAGTCTTACCACACATCCTACTGATCCTGACCACACTATCCCTACTGTAGTCTCTGACCCACTATCCACTGTAGTTCTCTGACACACTATCCCCACTTTAATCTCTTGAGTGAGGCCAAACAGGTGAATAATATGTTTAATGACCCACACGTTGTCAATATTCACTCACAACCAAACTACTCATATACACGAGTCATCTTAAAGCAACTGCAATAATGAACCTTACCACGAAGAATTTCATTCACTTTTCAACATTTCCACTCACTCTTTAATAATATATATATATATATATATATATATATATATATATATATATATATATATATATATATATATATATATATATATATATATAATATCTAAGATTGTTAGGTAGCAGCGATAATGTGGTTCGTCACCCTTAAATACCCAAAATATTGACGATAATGGTTGTAAAAACCTATATGACTGCGACTATATACGCTCAGATTCGTGACCAGCGCATCAAAGTTAACTTAAAACCAGTAATTTGCTTTCTAGATAAAAAAAGCAAAATGTGATGGTTATGTTACTGGGAACGCTGGCAGTCCCTGGAACTGTACTCTGTGGAAGGTAGGCGAGAAGGATACATGATAGCAAGCACCTGGAAGTATTGATCCCAAAACAGTACAAAGTTGTACATAGGTTGACTCTTATGAGAACAAGACTGACAGTGGAAAACACTGTCAGTGAACAACAGTGAGTACACTAAGGTAACTCAGTCAGTGTAAAGGGACCAAGACTTTTCAACACCTTCCCTTCATACATAACGGATATTAACAAAGTAAGTGATAAACCCGTAAGGACCATTTAACACTTAAAGCCTGGGAGGTAAAGTTTGATTCAAGAAAAGAGAGGATAGCTCCAATTCCTTGGATGAAGAGTCCCTGGGCAGCATTGTAGGCACCTGGTCACCACCTTGAAGGGAGACACATATATAACCTCAAACAACCTAAGTAATTTTAACACCGACATAAGTACTTATCTCAGCCATAACTCAACACAATAGTTAATGTTCCAAGTTGGTGCGAAACGTTGCCACACGTTTCACTCTTATGTGCCAGTTATTTGTGCATTGTTCCACTCATGGTAATGTATACTTTTGTTCAATAATACAAAACTACAAGCCATAGTAGGTAACAGTCTGATGGATCATTGTTTTAATGTTGTAGAGCTACTGCTACTGTGGTTCTATTGTAGTGCTACTGTGGTTCTATTGTAGTGCTACTGTGGTTCTATTGTAGTGTTACTGTGGTTCTATTGTAGTGTTACTGTGGTTCATGTAGTGTACTGTGTTCTACTGTAGGTTACTGTGGTTCTATTGTAGTGTTACTTTCGTGGTTCTATTGTAGTGTTACTGTGGTTCTATTGTAGTGTTACTGTGGTTCTATTGTAGTGTTACTGTGGTTCTATTGTAGTGCTACTGTGGTTCTATTGTAGGCTACTGTGGTTCTATTGTAGTGCTACTGTGGTTCTATTGTAGTGCTACTGTGGTTCTATTGTAGTAGCTACTGTGGTTCTATTGTAGTGCTACTGTGGTTCTATTGTAGTGTTACTGTGGTTCTATTGTAGTGTTACTGTGGTTCTATTGTAGTGTTACTGTGGTTCTATTGTAGTGTTACTGTGGTTCTATTGTAGTGCTACTGTGGTTCTATTGTAGTGCTACTGTGGTTCTATTGTAGTGCTACTGTGGTTCTATTGTAGTGCTACTGTGGTTCTATTGTAGTGTTACTGTGGTTCTATTGTAGTGCTTACTGTGGTTCTATTTAGTGCTACTGTGGTTCTATTGTAGTGCTACTGTGGTTCTATTGTAGGTACGTGGTTCTTGATTACTGTGGTTCTATTGTAGTGCTACTGTGGTTCATTGTAGTGTACTGTGGTTCTATTGTAGTGTTACTGTGGTTCTATTGTAGTGCTACTGTGGTTCATTGTAGTGCTACTGTGGTTCTATTGTAGTGCTACTGTGGTTCTATTGTAGTGCTACTGTGGTTCTATTGTAGTGTACTGTGGTTCTATTGTAGTGTTACTGTGGTTCTATTGTAGTGATACTGTGGTTCTATTGTAGTGCTACTGTGGTTCTATTGTAGTGCTACTGTGGCTCTATTGTAGTGCTACTGTGGTTCTATTGTAGTGTATTGTTACGTTATTGTATTGCTACTGTGGTTCTATTTTAGTAGTGTCATTATGTGTGTTATTGTAGTGCTACTGTGGTTCATTGTAGTGTACTGTGGTTCTATTGTATGCTACTGTAGTTCTATTGTAGTGCTACTGTGGTTCTATTGTAGTGCTACTGTGGTTCTATTGTAGTGCTACTGTGGTTCTATTGTAGTGTATTGTTACGTTATTGCAGTATTATTTTGGTTCTATTGTAGTGCATTTGGGTTACTATTGTAGTGTTACTGTGGTTCTATTGTAGTGTATTGTTGTTATTTTAGTTACTGTGGTTCCATTTAGTGTATTGTTCTATTGTAGTGTTATTGTGGTTCTATGTAGTGTATTTACGTTATTGTAGTGTTACTGTAGTTCTATTGTAGTACATTGTTACATTATTGTAGTGTTATTGTGGTTCTATTGTAGTGTACTGTTACGTTATTGCAGTGTTACTGTGGTTCTAATGTAGTATATTGTTACGTTATTGTAGTTACTGTGGTTCCATTTCAGTGTATTGTTACGTTATTGCAGTGTTATTGTGGTTCTATTGTAGTGTATTGTTACGTTATTGTAGTGTTACTGTAGTTCTATTGTAGTGTGTTCTGCTGTTGTCGTGTACTGTAGTGCCATTGTTGTGCTTTTGTAATGTACCGTGTATTGTAGTGTAGTAGTGTATTGTGATGTTGTAGTGCTATTGTAGTGTACTGCAGTGCTATTGTAGTACTATTGTTATTGTAGTGGTATTGTTATTGTAGTGGTACTGTTATTTTAGTGCTACTGTTGTATTACTGTAGAACTATTGTAGTACAATTGTTGTGCTATTGTTCACCAAGGGGAACAGTGATTGTTATCAAGCTGTCTAAATTAAGTTTATATAGAGATGCACATGAAATAGTTATACAAATTATCATACATAGTTACGTGTGTGTAACTTACCTAAGTTAACCGAAAATGGTCAGGCAAAGTGACTTATTTCCACTGGGGTCCTTCACAGCGCCTGTAACCATGTCCCATACACAGGAGAGTGCAGCTGCAGCTCCCTGGGATCAAAAGCTCCTCGCCTTCATCACATCACATCCAGTAAAGGTCACTGAGTAGACCTGGTTGTGACAATACTGCCAGGAGTACTAGGCTGTGACCGTACTGGCAGGAGACTACTACACTAGGCTGTGACCGTACTGGCAGGAGACTACTACACTAGGCTGTGACCGTACTGGCAGGAGACTACTACACTAGGCTGTGACCGTACTGGCAGGAGTACTAGGCTGTGACCGTACTGGCAGGAGACTACTACACTAGGCTGTGACCGTACTGGCAGGAGTACTAGGCTGTGACCGTACTGGCAGGAGACTACTACACTAGGCTGTGACCGTACTGGCAGGAGACTACTACACTAGGCTGTGACCGTACTGGCAGGAGTACTAGGCTGTGACCGTACTGGCAGGAGACTACTACACTAGGCTGTGACAGTACTGGCAGGAGACTACTACACTAGGCTGTGACCGTACTGGCAGGAGACTACTACACTAGGCTGTGACCGTACTGGCAGGAGACTACTACACTAGGCTGTGACCGTACTGGCAGGAGTACTAGGCTGTGACCGTACTGGCAGGAGACTACTACACTAGGCTGTGACAGTACTGGCAGGAGACTACTACACTAGGCTGTGACCGTACTGGCAGGAGACTACTACACTAGGCTGTGACCGTACTGGCAGGAGACTCTACACTAGGCTGTGACCGTACTGGCAGGAGTACTAGGCTGACCGTACTGGCAGGAGACTACTACACTAGGCTGTGACAGTACTGGCAGGAGACTACTACACTAGGCTGTGACCGTACTGGCAGGAGACTACTACACTAGGCTGTGACCGTACTGGCAGGAGTACTAGGCTGTGACCGTACTGGCAGGAGACTACTACACTAGGCTGTGACAGTACTGGCAGGAGACTACTACACTAGGCTGTGACAGTGCTGGCAGGAGACTACTACACTAGGCTGTGACAGTACTGGCAGGGGACTACTACACTAGGCTGTGACAGTACTGGCAGGAGACTACTACACTAGGCTGTGACAGTACTGGCAGGGGACTACTACACTAGGCTGTGACAGTACTGGCAGGAGACTACTACACTAGGCTGTGACAGTACTGGCAGGACTACTACACTAGCTGGACAGTACTGGCAGGGACTACTACACTAGGCTGTGACAGTACTGGCAGGAGACTCTACACTAGGCTGTGACAGTACTGGCAGGGGACTACTACACTAGGCTGTGACAGTGCTGGCAGGAGACTACTACACTAGGCTGTGACCGTACTGGCAGGAGAATACTACACTAGGCTGTGACAGTGATGGCAGGAGACTACTACACAGGCTGGACAGTACTGGCAGGGACTACTACACTAGGCTGTGACAGTACTGGCAGGAGACTACTACACTAGGCTGTGACCGTACTGGCAGGAGACTACTACACTAGGCTGTGACAGTACTGGCAGGGACTACTACACTAGGCTGTGACAGTACTGGCAGGAGACTACTACACTAGGCTGTGACAGTACTGGCAGGACTACTACACTAGGCTGTGACAGTACTGGCAGGAGACTACTACACTAGGCTGTGACAGTACTGGCAGGGGACTACTACACTAGGCTGTGACAGTACTGGCAGGAGACTACTACACTAGGCTGTGACAGTACTGGCAGGGGACTACTACACTAGGCTGTGACAGTGCTGGCAGGAGACTACTACACTAGGCTGTGACCGTACTGGCAGGAGACTACTACACTAGGCTGTGACAGTACTGGCAGGAGACTACTACACTAGGCTGTGACAGTGCTGGCAGGAGACTACTACACTAGGCTGTGACCGTACTGGCAGGAGACTACTACACTAGGCTGTGACAGTGCTGGCAGGAGACTACTACACTAGGCTGTGACAGTGCTGGCAGGAGACTACTACACTAGGCTGTGACAGTGCTGGCAGGAGACTACTACACTAGGCTGTGACAGTACTGGCAGGAGACTACTACACTAGGCTGTGACAGTACTGGCAGGAAACTACTACACTAGGCTGTGACAGTGCTGGCAGGAGACTACTACACTAGGCTGTGAGGGTAGTCGAAGCTGGGTGACGGCTGCCATGATGGCTACTCCACGACCTTACTAACTCAGGCTCGCGTAACCCCGAAACAATAATAACGAATATATTCACCATATTCCGTAAACCAGTTATATTTATTTACAGTTTTATCTCTCACTAGCGTCCCAGTTCATATTCCATCCTTAGTCGAGTGATAAGGAGTCATGGCACCTCACGAACCAGCTGAATTAACGGTTACGTGATGTTTGGTTGGGTAGCCACCCCCGCGGTCCTGTCCATGACCAGGCCAGTATATACACCGAGAGGTATACACTCAGTGTATACACTGAGAGGTATACACTCAGTGTATACACTGAGAGGTATACACTCTGTGTATACACCGAGAGATATACATTTCAGTATAACATTTTTAAATCATATCTGTTTACAGGTAGTAGATTACCTGCTGTCACTCCCGGGGGGGAGTCACCGCCCCTCCCCCGCGACCCTGCCTCCGAAACCAGGCCTCCTAGTAGATCATGGACTGATCAACCAGGCTGTTACTGGTGACGACACGTAGTCCAACGCACGAACCACAGCCCGGCTGGTCAGGAACTGACTAGGAATCTATCTAAATACGTCTCAAGACAGCCAAGAATTTTAGTTCCGTGATTGTTTCTAGTGATGGTGCAGCATGTGGGTGTCTTCATTGCTCAAACGTTTCGCCCACACAACAGGCTTCTTCAGTCCAATACAGGTGAATGCAGCACTGGACAGTAGAGATCCCGAGTGATCAGTCCCTCCTGCCTTGTTCATTATTATGATGCTTCTCTTCACTGACAAGCACTGTTACTCACTGTCAGGCACTGTCAGGCACTGTCACTCACTGTCAGCACTGTCACTCACTGTCAGGCACTGTCATTCACTGTCAGGCACTGTTATTCACTGTTAGGCACTGTAACTCACTGTTAGGCACTGTAACTCACTGTTAGGCACTGTAACTCACTGTTAGGCACTGTAACTCACTGTTAGGCACTGTAACTCACTGTCACACATTGTCAAGCACTGTCACGCACTATCACTGACATGCACTATCACTCACTGTAAGGCACTGTCACTCACTGTCAGGCACTGTCACTCACTGTAAGGTACTGTCACTCACTGTCACTCACTGTCAGGCACTGTCACTCACTGTCAGGCACTGTCATTCACTGTTAGGCACTGTAACTCACTGTTAAGCACTGTAACTCACTGTCACACATTATCAGGCACTGTCACTCACTGTCAGGCACTGTCACACATTGTTAAGCACTGTCACTCACTGTCAGACACTGTCACTCACTGTCAGGCACTGTCACACTGTCAGACACAGTCACACATTGTCAGGCACTGTCACTCACTGTCAGACACTGTCACACATTGTCAGGCACTGTCACTCACTGTCAGACACTGTCACACATTGTCAGGCACTGTCACTCACTGTCAGACACTGTCACACATTGTCAGGCACTGTCACACATTGTCAAGCACTGTCAGGCACTATCACTTACTGCCTTACCTTTGATATACCTTTGAAGAGTTTCGAGAGAGTATCTACTCTCTGAGCCCGGCCATGCAGGCTCGTCTGGTGCTTGCCTGGTCAACCAGGCTGTTGCTGCTGGAGGCCCGCTGCCCCACATATCCATCACAGCCTGGTTGATCTGGCACCCGATGAAGATACTTGTCCAGTTTCCTCTTGAAGGCTTCTACACTGATTCCAGCGCTGTCACTCACTGTAAGGCACTGTCACTCACTATAAGGCACTGTCACTCACTGTCAGGCACTGTCACACACTGTCAGAAACTGTCACACATTGTCAGGCACTGACACTCACTGTCAGGCACTGTCGCTCACTGCCATAGCTGGGAAGACGGCTGGGTGGCTGGGAAGACGGCTGGGTGGCTGGGAAGACGGATGGGTGGCTGGGAAGACAGCTGGGGGCTGGGAAGATGGCTGGGTGGCTGGGAAGACGGATGGGTGGTTGGGAAGATGGCTGGGTGGCTGGGAAGATGGCTGAGTGGCTGGGAAGACAGCTGGGGGCTGGGAAGATGGCTGGGTGGCTGGGAAGACGGATGGGTGGTTGGGAAGATGGCTGGGAAGACGGCTGGGTGGCTGGGAAGACGGCTGGGTGGCTGGGAAGATGGCTGGGTGGCTGGGAAGTCGGATGGGTGGTTGAGAAGATGGCTGGGAAGACGGCTGGGTGGCTGGAAAGATGGCTGGGTGGCTGGGAAGACGGCTGGATGGCTGGGAAGACGGCTGGGTGGCTGGGAAGATGGCTGGGTGGCAGGGAAGATGGCTGGGAAGACGGCTGGGAGGATGGCTGAGTGGTTAGGAAGACGGCTGGGAATTTGGCTGGATGGCTGGAAAGACGGCTGGGTGGCTGGGAAGATGGTTGGGTGGCAGGGAAGACGGCAGGGTGGCTGGGATGATGGCTGGGAAGACGGCTGGGAAGACGGGTGGGTGGCTGAGAAGACGGCTGGGTGGCTGTAATGATGGTTGGGTGGCTGGGTGGCTGGGAAGACGGCTGGGTGGCTGGGAAGATGGTCAGTGCCCGGGGCTACGAATGCCAGTACCCTCCCAACACCGGGGTACTAGCAGGTTACTGTTGGAGGGTACTAGCAGGGAACTGGTGGGGAGTACTAGCAGGGTACCGAAGGAGGGTACTAGCAGGGTATTGGTGGAGGATACTAGCAGGGTACTGGTGGAGGGTACTAGTAGGTAAGCATCATGGGGGAGGGGTAAGCATCATGGGGAGGGGTAAGCATCATGGGGAGGGGTAAGCATCATGGGGAGGGTAAGCATCATGGGGAGGGGTAAGCATCATGGGGAGGGGTAAGCATCATGGGGAGGGGTAAGCATCATGGGGAGGGTAAGCATCATGGGGGGGGGTAAGCATCATGGGAGGGTAAGCATCATGGGAAGGTAAGCATCATGGGGAGGGAGAAGCATCAAGGGAGGTTAAGCATCATAGGGGAGGGTAAGCATCATGGGGATGGGTAAAGCATCATGGGGAGGGTAAGCATCATGAGGGAGGGTAAGGATCATAGAGAAAAGTAAGCATCAAGGGGAGGGTTAGCATCATGGGGAGGGTAAGCATCATGGGGAGGGTGATCATCATGGGGAGGGTGATCATCATGGGGAGGGGTGATCACCATGGGGAGGGGGAATCATCATGGGAGGGGTGATCATCATGGGGAGGGTGATCACCATGGGGAGGGGGAATCATCATGGGAGGGGTGATCACCATGGGGAGGGGAATCATCATGGGGAGGGGTAAGCATCATGAGGAGGGGTTAGCATCATGGGGAGGGTAAGCATCATGGGGAGGGTTAAGCATCATGGGGAGGGTAAGCATCATGAGGGAGGGGTAAGGATCATGAGGGAGGGGTAAGCATCATGAGGGAGGGGTAAGCATCATGAGGGAGGGGTAAGGATCATGAGGGAGGGTAAGCATCATGAAGAGGGTGATCATCATGGGGAGGGTGATCATCATGGGGAGGGTGATCATCATGGGGAGGGTGATCATCATGGGGAGGGGTGATCATCATGGGGAGGGGTGATCATGGGGAGAGGTGATCATCATAGGGAGAGGTGATCATCATAGGGAGGGTGATCATCATGGGGAGGGTATCATCATGGGGAGGGGTGATCATCATGGGGAGGAGTGATCATGGGGAGGGTGATCATGGGGAGGGGTGATCATCATGGGGAGGAGTGATCATGGGGAGGAGTGATCATGGGGAGGAGTGATCATGGGGAGGAGGTGATCATCATGGGGAGGGGTGATCATGGGGAGGGGTGATCATCATGGGGAGGGGTGATCATCATGGGGAGGGGTGATCATCATGGGGAGGGGTGATCATCATGGGGAGGGGTGATCATCATGGGGAGGGGTGATCATCATGGGGAGGGGTGATCATCATGGGGAGGGGTGATCATCATGGGGAGGGTAATCATCATGGGGAGGGGTGATTTCATGGGGAGGGTGGTAATAACACCTACATAGTAACCTCACTAACAGTATGGACCGACCTCCTCCCTGGAGTGATGCTTACCTGTGATATACCTCACAGGTCTCCAGAGTTTTGCTGCTCCACCCGGCTCTGGGTTGTCTGCTGCTTGCCTGATCAACCAGGCTGTTGCTGCTGCCTCATTTATCTATCACTCTTCAGAAGAGCTTCTTACATCTTTAGTGGAAAGGAGCACTAAGAAATATCTATTATATATGAGGAAGAGTGAGGGGAAATATCCATTATATATGAGGAAGAGTGAGGGGAAATATCCATTATATATGAGGAAGAGTGAGGGGAAATATCTATTATATATGAGGAAGAGTGAGGGGAAATATCTATTATATGAAGAGTGAGGATATATATATGAGGAAGTGAAATCATATATGAGGAAGAGTGAGGAAATATCCATTAATATGAGGAAGAGTGAGGAAATATCCATTATATGGAGGAAGAGTGAGGGGAAATATCCATTATATGTGAGAAAGAGTGAGGGAATATATCCATTATATATGAGGAAGAGTGAGGAAATATCCATTTATGAAGAGTGGGGGAATATCATTAATGGAGGAAGAGTGAGGAATATCCATTATATATGAGGAAGTGAGGGAAATATCCATTATATGTGAGGAAGAGTGAGGGGAAATATCCATTATATATGAGGAAGAGTGAGGGGAAATATCCATTATATATGAGGAAGAGTGAGGGGAAATATCCATTATATATGAGGAAGAGTGAGGGAAATATACATCATATATGAGGAAGAGTGAGGGGAAATATCCATTATATGAGGAAGTGAGGAAATATCCATTATAGTGATAAATATCCTTTTGAGGAAGAGTGAGGAAATATCATTATATGAGGAAGATGAAATATCATATATATGAGGAAGAGTGAGGGGAAATATCCATTATATATGAGGAAGAGTGAGGGGAAATATCCATTATATATGAGGAAGAGTGAGGAAATATCATTATAGTGAGAAGAGTGAGGACATATCCATTATATGAGGAAGAGTGAGGGGAAATATCCATTATATGTGAGGAAGTGAGGGGAAATATCCATTATATATGAGGAAGAGTGAGGGGAAATATCCATTATATGTGAGGAAGAGTGAGGGGAAATATCCATTATATGTGAGGAAGAGTGAGGGGAAAACTGAGTCCATTATATGAGGAAGAGTGAGGGGAAAACTGGGTCCATTATATGTGAGTTAGAGTGAAGGGAAAACTGGGTCCATTATATGTGAGTTAGAGTGAGGGGAAAACTGGGTCCATTATATGAGGAAGAGTGAGGGGAAAACTGAGTCCATTATATGTGAGGAAGATTGAGGGGAAAACTGGGTCCATTTGTCCCTCAGGAGGCGATCAAATAACCTTTTAAGCGAGTGGTGTATATATATATATATAATATATATATATATATATATATATATATATATATAAGGATGCCCTTGAAATTTATGTGAGAACGTGTGTACAGTTTTGTGAGCCAGGTGAGGAGACCCACACTGAAGTGTGGGGGCCTTAGATATCACCTACCACCCACTTATAAAGCACCCACCCACCCATACAAGCAGCACCCACCCATACAAGGCCACCCACCCTAAGCAGCCACCCACCCATACAAGCACTCCACCCATACAAGCAGCCACCCACACATACAAGCAGCCACACATCAAGCAGCCACCCACACATACAAGCAGCCACCACACATACAAGCAGCCACCCACACATACAAGCAGCCACCCACACATACAAGCAGCCACCCACACATACAAGCAGCCACCCACCCATACAAGCAGCCACCCACACATACAAGCACCCACCCACCCATACAAGCAGCCACCCACACATACAAGCAGCCACCCACACATACAAGCACCCACCCACACATACAAGCACCCACCCACACTACAAGCACCCACCCACACATACAAGCAGCCACCCACACATACAAGCAGCCACCCACCCATACAAGCAGCCACCCACACATACAAGCAGCCACCCACCATACAAGCAGCCACCCACACATACAAGCAGCCACCCACACATACAAGCACCCACCCACCCATACAAGCAGCCACCCACACATACAAGCAGCCACCCACCCATACAAGCAGCCACCCACACAAGCACCACCCACCATACAAGCAGCCACCCACACATACAAGCAGCCACCCACACATACAAGCAGCCACCCACACATACAAGCAGCCACCCACACATACAAGCACCCACCCACCCATACAAGCAGCCACCCACACATACAAGCAGCCACCCACCCATACAAGCAGCCACCCACACATACAAGCAGCCACCCACACATACAAGCAGCCACCCACCCATACAAGCAGCCACCCACACATACAAGCAGCCACCCACCCATACAAGCAGCCACCCACACATACAAGCAGCCACCCACACATACAAGCACCCACCCACACATACAAGCAGCCACCCACACATACAAGCAGCCACCCACCCATACAAGCAGCCACCCACACATACAAGCAGCCACCCACACATACAAGCAGCCACCCACCCATACAAGCAGCCACCCACACATACAAGCAGCCATCCACCCATACAAGCAGCCACCCACACATACAAGCAGCCACCCACACATACAAGCACCCACCCACCCACCCACCAGGGTAAAGTAAACAAGAGCTGCTAGTTGCCAGATGTAGCCAGTGCCTCCACACTAAGTCTCTTGTCCGTAAATTCTATAACAGTTTAAGGTAGTGATGAAGTTATTGTTATCTGAAGGAGAGTAACTGTACTAAGTTAACATATGCTAAAAACACCTTCAAAACATAGGGATGACAAGCCAATGAGGACACTCTTCGCCACTCGTTCTCTCAAGGCTGGAGTATAACTGTGTACTAACAACCACCTTGAAGCTGGAGTATAACTGTGTACTAACAACCACCTTGAAGCTGGAGTATAACTGTGTACTAACAACCACCTTGAAGCTGGAGTATAACTGTACTAACAACCACCTTGAAGCTGGAGTATAACTGTGTACTAACAACCACCTTGAAGCTGGAGTATAACTGTGTACTAACAACCACCTTGAAGCTGGAGTATAACTGTGTACTAACAACCACCTTGAAGCTGGAGTATAACTGTACTAACAACTACCTTGAAGCTGGAGTATAACTGTACTAACAACCACCTTGAAGCTGGAGTATAACTGTACTAACAACCACCTTGAAGCTGGAGTATAACTGTGTACTAACAACCACCTTGAAGCTGGAGTATAACTGTGTACTAACAACCACCTTGAAGCTGGAGTATAACTGTACTAACAACTACCTTGAAGCTGGAGTATAACTGTGTACTAACAACCACCTTGAAGCTGGAGTATAACTGTACTAACAACCACCTTGAAGCTGGAGTATAACTGTACTAACAACCACCTTGAAGCTGGAGTATAACTGTGTACTAACAACCACCTTGAAGCTGGAGTATAACTGAGTATAACTGTGTACTAACAACCACCTTGAAGGCAGCCGAAATTACTGAGCCAGAAAGTGTACAGAGACACTCATAGTTGTTATAAACTCAATTACTGGGAGCGCTTGAAGTTCCTAGAACTGTACTCCTTATAACGTAGGCGAGAAAGATATATCATGTCTGTTGATTCATTATATATGTTGTTATGGTAGTGTGCAGATTTGGGACCAGGCCCTCCAGTACTATCCACGTATATCTCATGTATCTCTCTCCTCTGCTCTAGTAAATACATATCAACGATTTTGAAGCATTCCCAGTAATTTATATGCTTTATTGGTTCTATGTTGACCGTAAAGAATATGTGTATACGTTGCAGGTGTGACAGCTCTCATGTCGTGACGAGAGTCGTCCACACTGAACAATAAGGAGAGTCGTCTACACTGACCAATAAGGAGAGTCGTCTACACTGAACAATAAGGAGAGTCGTCTACACTGAACAATAAGGAGAGTCATCTACACTGAACAATAAAGAGAGTCGTCTACACTGAACAATAAGGAGAGTCATCTACACTGAACAATAAGGAGAGTCGTCTACACTGAACAATAAGGAGAGTCGTCTACACTGAACAATAAAGAGAGTCGTCTACACTGAACAATAAGGAGAGTCGTCTACACTGAACAATAAGGAGAGTCATCTACACTGAACAATAAGGAGAGTCGTCTACACTGAACAATAAAGAGAGTCGTCTACACTGAACAATAAGGAGAGTCGTCTACACTGAACAATAAGGAGAGTCATCTACACTGAACAATAAGGAGAGTCGTCTACACTGAACAATAAGGAGAGTCGTCTACACTGAACAATAAGGAGAGTCATCTACACTGAACAATAAGGAGAGTCGTCTACACTGAACAATAAGGAGAGTCGTCTACACTGAACAATAAGGAGAGTCGTCTACACTGAACAATAAGGAGAGTCGTCTACACTGAACAATAAGGAGAGTCGTCTACACTGAACAATAAGGAGAGTCGTCTACACTGAACAATAAGGAGAGTCGTCTACACTGAACAATAAGGAGAGTCGTCTACACTGAACAATAAGGAGAGTCGTCTACACTGAACAATAAGGAGAGTCATCTACACTGAACAATAAAGAGAGTCGTCTACACTGAACAATAAGGAGAGTCATCTACACTGAACAATAAGGAGAGTCGTCTACACTGAACAATAAGGAGAGTCGTCTACACTGAACAATAAAGAGAGTCGTCTACACTGAACAATAAGGAGAGTCGTCTACACTGAACAATAAGGAGAGTCATCTACACTGAACAATAAGGAGAGTCGTCTACACTGAACAATAAAGAGAGTCGTCTCACACTGAACAATAAGGAGAGTCGTCTACACTGAACAATAAGGAGAGTCATCTACACTGAACAATAAGGAGAGTCGTCTACACTGAACAATAAGGAGAGTCGTCTACACTGAACAATAAGGAGAGTCATCTACACTGAACAATAAGGAGAGTCGTCTACACTGAACAATAAGGAGAGTCGTCTACACTGAACAATAAGGAGAGTCGTCTACACTGAACAATAAGGAGAGTCGTCTACACTGAACAATAAGGAGAGTCGTCTACACTGAACAATAAGGAGAGTCGTCTACACTGAACAATAAGGAGAGTCGTCTACACTGAACAATAAGGAGAGTCGTCTACACTGAACAATAAGGAGAGTCGTCTACACTGAACAAGAGAACACAAGCGATTTAGAAAATGTCACCACTGACACTATTTTCTCATTATCTATTTTCTCATTACCATGTCTTCGACCAAGGTGATTTTTCATGATTATTTTGGAATCATCTGCAAATGCTGATATGGAACTCTGGCGAGTGTTATCATCAACTTCCTCCATGAAACACGGCTGGAACCAGTGTAGAAGCCTTCAAGAGGAACCTGGACAAGTATCTTCACCAGGTGCCAGATCAACCAGGCTGTGACGGATATGTGGGGCAGCGGGCCTCCAGCAGCAACAGCCTGGTTGACCAGGCAAGCACCAGACGAGCCTGGCCCATGGCCGGGCTAAGAGAGTAGAGAAACTCTCGAAACTCTTCAAAGGTATATGATCTGTGTGGACTTCAGGGGTTACGAAAATATTTCTGCATTCTCCACCGTGCTTATGTTAGGTAAGATTCGTCAGGAAACACAAGTGTTCCCTGACGCGGGTCTAATTTGATGACCCACAGCTGGAGCTTTTTGTCATCTGACCGAGGCCTTCCGCTGGCTTAACCCCCCCCCCCTTCCTTTAAAAATTAGGGCTATAAGTATTTAATTTACTGGATTGCTGAACATTGATTTAAATTGGTCTTTTAGAATTTCACTCATTTCTTTTTCATCGTCAGTGTACGTACCTTATCTGATGCTCCTTAATGCTCCCTGATGCTCCTTAGTGCTTCTCTGATGTTCCTTAGTTCTTCCTGATGTTCCTTAGTGCTTCTCTGATGTTCCTTAGTTCTTCCTGATGTTCCTTAGTGCTTCTCTGATGTTCCTTAGTTCTTCCTGATGTTCCTTAGTGCTTCACTGATGTTCCTTAGTTCTTCCTGATGTTCCTTAGTGCTTCTCTGATGTTCCTTAGTTCTTCCTGATGTTCCTTAGTACTTCTCTGATGTTCCTTAGTTCTTCTTGATGTTCCTTAGTGCTTCCTGGTTCTCCTTAGTGCTTCTCTGATGTTCCTTAGTTCTTCCTGATGTTCCTTAGTGCTTCCTGGTTCTCCTTAGTGCTTCTCTGATGTTCCTTAGTTCTTCCTGATGTTCCTTAGTGCTTCCTGGTGTTCCTTAGTGCTTCTCTGATGTTCCTTAGTTCTTCCTGATGTTCCTTAGTGCTTCCTAGGATTCTAGTGCTTCTCTGATGTCTTTAGTTCTTCCTGATTCCTTAGTGCTTCCTGGTTCTCCTTAGTGCTTCTCGATGTTCCTAGTTCTTCCTGACCTACATCCTGGTGTTCACTTACTCTTTGCTAGTGCTCTTCTTACCTCCCATAATGTTTCTAACGTGAGTCAGAGGATAATCTTGCTAGGTGTCTTCCTCACCTCACATAACACACTTTGCTAGGTGTCTCTCCTCACCTACATAACACAATCTTTGCTAGGTGTCTCTTCCTCACCTCACATAACACAATCTTTGCTAGGTGTCTTCCTCACCTCACATAAAACAATCTTTGCTAGGTGCTCTTCCTCACCTCACATAACACAATCTTTGCTAGGTGTCTTTCCTCACCTCACATAACACAATCTTTGCTAGGTGTCTTCCTCACCTCACATAACACAATCTTTGCTAGGTGTCTCTTCCTCACCTCACATAACACAATCTTTGCTAGGTGTCTTCCTCACCTCACATAACACAATCTTTGCTAGGTGTCTTCCTCACCTCATATAACACAATCTTTGCTAGGTGTCTTCCTCACCTCACATAACACAATCTTTGCTAGGTGTCTCTTCCTCACCTCAATAACACAATCTTTGCTAGGTGTCTTCCTCACCTCACATAACACAATCTTTGCTAGGTGTCTTCCTCACCTCACATAACACAATCTTTGCTAGGTGTCTTCCTCACCTCACATAACACAATAATAAAGGAGCACACCAGTAGGCTTACTGGTTCGTACTAGGCAGGTCCTATGATATACCTTTGAAGAGTTTCGAGAGTATCTACTCTCTGAGCCCGGCCATGGGCCAGGCTCGTCTGGTGCTTGCCTGGTCAACCAGGCTGTTGCTGCTGGAGGCCCGCTGTCCCACATATCCATCACAGCCTGGTTGATCTGGCACCTGGTGAAGATATTTGTCCAGTTTCCTCTTGAAGGCTTCTACACTGGTTCCAGCCGTGTTTCGGATATCTTCTGGTAAGATGTTGAATAGTCTGGGACCCCGGATGTTAATACAGTGCTCCCGTATTGTCCCCACCGCACCCCTGCTCCTCACTGGGTTTATTTTACACTTTCTCCCATATCTCTCACTCCAGTATGTTGTTATGGCAGTGTGCAGATTTGGGACCAGGCCCTCAAGTATTTTCCAAGTATATATTATCATGTATCTCTCTCTCCTCCGCTCCAATGAGTACATGTTCAAGACTTGAAGGCGTTCCCAATAATTTAGATGTTTCAATGGCTCAATGTGAGCCGTAAACGATCTCTGAATTTGTTCCAGCTCTGCTATTTCTCCTGCCCTGAACGGGGCCGTCAGCACTGAGCAGTATTCTAAGTGAGGGAGCACTAGCGATTTGAAGAGTGTCACCATCGGCATTATTCCAACTCACGCCCTCCCACACCCATTTGTACAAGCTCTTGTTTAGAGCTACACCAGGTTGTGGCTTCAATGACGATACTCAGGAGTTTGTTCCAGTCATCCAGAACTCTGCTATCAAACCAGTGCTTTCCTATATGTTTCCTATTGTTGCGCGTTCTTTCTTGGTTACATATTTTCAGAACGTTATTTGTATCCCTTTTATTTATTCCTGTTTTCCACTTGTACTCTTCATACATGTCATCCCTAATTCTACGACTTTCCAGAAAGTGTAGATTCAGGGTCCTCAGTCTATCCTCGTAGGAAGGATTTCTGATTCATGGGATCAACTATGTCGTTCTTCTCTATGTTTTCCAGCACATTTGTGTCCATTCTGTAATATGGAGACCAGAACTGAGCAGCATAACCTGAATGAGGTCTAACCAAAGATATATGAAGTTGAACAAGTCCTGTTATTAATCCTTCTTGATATGAAGCCAAGAATTCTATTAGTTTTATTGCAAACACTTATGTACGTTGTCTTGGTTTTACATTACTACTAACCAGAACTATAAGTCTTTTTCGCATTCAGAGTGATTGAGATTTACATTATTCAGTTTATAAGTGCCAATGTTATTCTCTTTTTTTCCGAGACTAAATCCTCTCATTTGTCTACATTAAACTGCATCTGCCACTTCTCCGACCACTGCATCAAACTATCCAGATCTTACTGTAGCGCTACAGTGTCCTCATCATAATTAATCTGACGGCCTATTTTAGTGTCATCGGCAAACTTGTTTATGCGGCTATTTATTCCCTCATCTATGTCATTTATGTATATCATGAACAAGAAAGGTCCCAACACGGACCCCTGTGGAACACCGCTTGTGACGCGTCCCCTCTCTCATTTCTCCCCATTTATGCCAACTCGATCCAGGAGAAAATTTACTCTCCTATTCCTTGTGCTGCTACTTCAACAGTCTCCTGTATGGAACTATCAAAAGCCTTACCGAAGTCCATATCTACAGTATTGTATTTATTATCATGATCTAGCGCCTCAAATAGCTTACTGTAGTGTAAAAAGTTAGGCAGGAGCGTCCCTCAGTGAACCGTGCTAATATTCATTGATCAATTTATATCTTTCAAGATGCTTCTGCAATTATTAATTCCATCAATTTTCCCACAATGGAGGTTAGGTTAATTGGTCTATAATTCAAAGGTAACGACCTATCTTCCTCTCTCTAGATATACCTTATATATGCCTCTGAAGAGTTTCTGGAGTTTTCCTTCTCCCGCAGCCCAGCCCTGGCACCACATTTGCTATTTTCCAATTTCCTGGCACTGTGCCAGTTTGTGGTGATACGTTGAAAAGACCAGCCAGTGGGTTGCTAAGATCCTTCTTACATTCCTTCATAATCCTTGACAACACTTCACCGGAATCTGGCGATGTTTGGTTTAATGTATTTGTCTGAGAAGCAGGTCACTAGCGACCTTGATCGTGCCTAACTTTTTCTTATCCTGACTTATATAACTTTTTATTTCTGGAATTTCGCTAGTAATGTCCTGCGTAAAAACTGAGAATAAATAAATATTGAAAATTGTACACATGTCTTTGTCAGTGGTGGTGACAAAGATATGCGTGACATTGAAGATTGTACACATGTCTTTGTCAGTGGTGGTGACAAAGATATGCGTGACATTAACTTTTAAGTGGGTTTATCTTTTCCTTAATCTTACTCTTATATGCCTCAAAATTTTTTTTTGAGGGTTTGACTTTGATTCAATTGTGACTTTAATTTCATAATCTCTTATGAATATTTTATTATTACTTTTTTTACTCTCCCTTTAATTGAATATATTGGTTCCCTAAGTGTCAATCTTCTCTTATAATTCGACTGTAAATGCGTCTCATTTGACCTATTTGATGTTTCAAACTTGTTTATTTCCCTAGTAGGAGCGTATGTTGCCTGGACACCTTGTACACTACTTGGCAGAATGTTATATTGACAAGCATCTCCACCTGTGTGCCCCGTCAGGTCCTCCACTTCACTCCACCTGTCTGCCCCGTCAGGTCCTCCACTTCACTCCACCTGTGTGCCCCGTCAGGTCCTCCACTTCACTCCACCTGTCTGCCCCGTCAGGTCCTCCACTTCACTCCACCTGTCTGCCCCGTCAGGTCCTCCACTTCACTCCACCTACATAGTCCCTCAGCAGCTCTAAATCGACTACATGGAAATCAAGGAGTTTCACTTGATTAGAGTCATCAAGGTAATTTCCTGAGATGTTGAAACTGGGTGATTTGCATGTTCAAAACCACGAATTGCTATACAAAAACAAGTATAAATCGGAGAAATAGACACAAAATCTGTTTGGGTAGAATATCCAGAAGGCCGTGAAAATGTGATTTTAGGTTTAATATTCCGACTGCCAAAGATAGAAAGCGGCAGAGGGAGACTTGTCTGGCACGATGCTGCTACGCAGATTGACTGGACTTCTTTAACCGGTAATTTGGAGTCCAAAAACCTCTTACATGTAGTTCAAGACTGTTTTTTTTCGAAGAAGAAGTTTGAAAGAGAACCTACCAGAGGTAATAATCTGCTTTAGTTTGTCAAATAAAGAAATCTGGAGATCACTGAAGAACTTGTCGCAAGTGATCACATCTCTTGCCTTTAATACAGGATTATACTGACGAAGATCATATTAACAATAACAAAAGATACCGCGACTACGACCTTGTTCTTAATAACTTACAATGTGCCCGAAGTATATATATTCACCAGAGAGAAATTAGGTCAAATAACAACGATCCACAATGGATGAACAGGAGACTATAGCAACTATTAGTAGAATAGAGTAAGAATTTATAGGCGCATCAACAGGGGAGACGATAAGCCTACTGACCACTCTCTTCTTATTAAAAGAGGTAAATAAGGGTATTAGAGAGGCTAAACGAGACAAAACCTTTCTCTCAGGCGCATACGACAAAGATAAATGATAAATTAGAACCACTGAGAACTGGACAACTTACAGATAATGAGCAAGAAATGTCCTCTCGTCTTAAAAGTTATTTCTTGTTCATTTTTACACAAAAACACTTAACCGATATCCCAGAAATTAATACTCACACAAGTGTTGTAGAAAGCAACTTAAGAAGTGTTAAGTATCATGGTTATCAAACATTGACAAGTTAAAACAAAATAAAACCCCGGGTCAACTGTTTTTTAAAAGTACTTAAAGATTGCAAGTGGGAGATTAGTCAGCCACTAACAAGCCTTTTTAATACATAACTTAAAGCTGGTGTTGTGCCGGAGATGTGGAAGATGGCTAATGCAATTCCTATCTTTAAATCAGGAGATAAGTCAGTTCCATCAAATTACCGTCCAATAAGTCTGACGTCATCAGTAGGCAAATTGCTAGACACAATTATAGTCGATATAATAAGAAACTACGTTAATCAGAGTATTTTGATCAATGATTCTCAACACAGTTTCACAAGCGGCCGCAGGTCCTGCCTCACATAGTTACTGTCCTTCGTCAGTAAAGCATCTGAAGCACAGTTCCTGCCTTACAAAGTTACTGTCCTTCGTCAGTAAAGCATCTAAGGCACAGTTCCTGCCTTACAAAGTTACTGTCCTTCGTCAGTAAAGTATCTGAGGCTCAGTTCCTGCCTCACAAAGTTACTGTCCTTCGTCAGTAAAGTATCTGAGGCTCAGTTCCTGCCTCACAAAGTTACTGTCCTTCGTCAGTAAAGTATCTGAAGCACAGTTCCTGCCTCACAAAGTTACTGTCCTTCGTCAGTAAAGCATCTGAGCCACAGTTCCTGCCTCACAAAGTTACTGTCCTTCGTCAGTAAAGCATCTGAGCCACAGTTCCTGCCTCACAAAGTTACTGTCCTTCGTCAGTAAAGCATCTGAGGCACAGTTCCTGCCTGACAGAGTTACTGTCCTTCGTCAGTAAAGCATCTGAGGCTCAGTTCCTGCCTCACAAAGTTATTGTCCTTCGTCAGTAAAGTATCTGAGGCACAGTTCCTGCCTCACAAAGTTATTGTCCTTCGTCAGTAAAGTATCTGAGGCACAGTTCCTGCCTCACAAAGTTACTGTCCTTCGTCAGTAAAGTATCTGAGGCACAGTTCCTGCCTCACAAAGTTACTGTCCTTCGTCAGTAAAGTATCTGAGGCACAGTTCCTGCCTCACAAAGTTATTGTCCTTCGTCAGTAAAGTATCTGAGGCACAGTTCCTGCTTCACAAAGTTATTGTCCTTCGTCAGTAAAGTATCTAAGGCCCAGTTCCTGCCTGACAGAGTTACTGTCCTTCGTCAGTAAAGCATCTGAGCCACAGTTCCTGCATCACAAAGTTACTGTCCTTCGTCAGTAAAGCATCTGAGCCACAGTTCCTGCATCACAAAGTTACTGTCCTTCGTCAGTAAAGCATCTGAGGCACAGTTCCTGCCTGACAGAGTTACTGTCCTTCGTCAGTAAAGCATCTGAGGCACAGTTCCTGCCTGACAGAGTTACTGTCCTTCGTCAGTAAAGCATCTGAGGCACAGTTCCTGCCTCACAAAGTTACTGTCCTTCGTCAGTAAAGCATCTGAGGCACAGTTCCTGCCTCACAAAGTTACTGTCCTTCGTCAGTAAAGCATCTGAGGCACAGTTCCTGCCTCACAAAGTTACTGTCCTTCGTCAGTAAAGTATCTGAGGCACAGTTCCTGCCTCACAAAGTTACTGTCCTTCGTCAGTAAAGCATCTGAAGCACAGTTCCTGCCTCACAAAGTTACTGTCCTTCGTCAGTAAAGCATCTGAGGCACAGTTCCTGCCTCACAAAGTTACTGTCCTTCGTCAGTAAAGTATCTGAGGCACAGTTCCTGCCTCACAAAGTTACTGTCCTTCGTCAGTAAAGTATCTGAGGCACAGTTCCTGCCTCACAAAGTTACTGTCCTTCGTCAGTAAAGTATCTGAGGCACAGTTCCTGCCTCACAAAGTTACTGTCCTTCGTCAGTAAAGCATCTGAGGCACAGGTCCTGCCTCACAAAGTTACTATCCTTCGTCAGTAAAGCATCTGAGGCACAGTTCCTGCCTCACAAAGTTACTGTCCTTCGTCAGTAAAGCATCTGAGGCACAGTTCCTGCCTTACAAAGTTACTGTCCTTCGTCAGTAAAGTATCTGAGGCACAGTTCCTGCCTCACAAAGTTACTGTCCTTCGTCAGTAAAGCATCTGAGGCACAGGTCCTGCCTCACAAAGTTACTGTCCTTCGTCAGTAAAGTATCTGAGGCACAGTTCCTGCCTCACAAGTTACTGTCCTTCGTCAGTAAAGCATCTGAGGCACAGTTCCTGTCCTTCGTCAGTAAAGCATCTGAGGCACAGTTCCTGTCCTTCGTCAGTAAGCATCTGAGGCACAGTTCCTGTCCTTCGTCAGTAAAGCATCTGAGGCACAGTTCCTGTCCTTCGTCAGTAAAGCATCTGAGGCACAGTTCCTGTCCTTCGTCAGTAAAGCATCTGAGGCACAGTTCCTGTCCTTCGTCAGTAAAGCATCTGAGGCACAGTTCCTGTCCTTCGTCAGTAAAGCATCTGAGGCAGTGCACCAAAATAAAGAATATGATATCGTTTATTTGGATTTCTGTGTAAGGCTTTTTAGAGTACCACATAAAAGACTGCTGAAAAACCCCAGAAACAAGTGGGAGCTCGTAGTAGTAGAGGAGAGAAACATTCTGTGAGAGACCTGGGCGCGGCTCACCAATACAATGCAGAAAGTTTGCATAAATAGGATGGGATCAGAATTGGGACGAGTCACAGTGGCGTTCCACAAGGGTCAACTTTAGCCTCATTGTTATTCAGAATTTGCCTTAATTACCTTGATGAGGAAATAATAAGTGACATAAGCGCATATACACACTTGGGACAACTTTATAGTACATATTTCTGTCCTGGGACCTTGGTCACTCCAAATGATGCAACAATGACACAACACTATATATATATATATATGTTGTGTGTGTGTGTGTGTGTGTGTGTGTGTGTGTTTTCTGTCAATGTATTCTGTCTATTAATAAAGCACTTATATAATATATATATAGGGAGTGGTAGGGGAAGAAAATATTCAAACAGCTCCGGGGAGAACCTCGAGTTTTCCCTGAGGTACGTTTATCGTCTTCTCTGAGGATGAGGATTCCCAGAAAAGTTCTAGAGGTGGTACCTCCCTATATATATATATATATATATATATATATATATATATATATATATATATATATATATATATATATATATATATATATATATATATATATAGTACCTCACCCAGGGAGGTACTACCGTCCTGCCAGGTGACTGTGAAACAGAAACCTGAAACTGTTTTACATGATGGTAGGATTGCTGGTGTCTTTTTCTGTCTCATAAACACGCTGGATAACAGGTATATCTAGCTACTTCTACTTACACTTTAGGTCACACTACACTGGCATACACATGCATATATATACATACACACATCTAGGTTTTCTTCTTTTTCTTAATAGCTCTTGTTCCTTTTATTTTCTCTATTGTCCATGGGAAGTGGAAAAGAATCTTCCTCCGTAAGCCATGCGTGTCGTATGAGGCGACTAAGATGCCGGGAGCAATGGGCTAGTAACCCCTTCTCCTGTACAAATCTACTAAAAACGAGAAGAAGAAAAACTTTATAAAATTGGGATGTTTGAATGTGCGTGGATGTAGTGCGGATGATAAGAAAGAGATGATTGCCGATGTTATGAATGAAAAGAAGTTGGATGTCCTGGCCCTAAGCGAAACAAAGCTGAAGGGGGTAGGCGAGTTTCAGTGGGGAGAAATAAATGGGATTAAGTCAGGAGTATCTGAGAGAGTTAGAGCTAAGGAAGGGGTAGCAATAATGTTGAAGGATCAGTTATGGAAGGAAAGAGGGAATATAAATGTGTAAATTCAAGGATTATGTGGATTAAAATAAGAGTCGGATGCGAAAAGTGGGTCATAATAAGCGTGTATGCACCTGGAGAAGAGAGGAGTGTAGAGAGAGAGAGAGATTTTGGGAGATGTTAAGCGAATGTATAGGAACTTTTGAACCAAATGAGAGAGTAATTGTGGTAGGGGACCTAAATGCTAAAGTGGGAGAAACATGCAGAGAGGGTGTAGTAGGTAAGTTTGGGGTGCCAGGTGTAAATGATAATGGGAGCCCTTTGATTGAACTTTGTATAGAAAGGGGTTTAGTTATAGGTAATACATATTTTAAGAAAAAGAGGATAAATAAGTATACAAGATATGATGTAGGGCGTAATGACAGTAGTTTGTTGGACTATGTATTGGTAGATAAAAGACTGTTGAGTAGACTTCAGGATGTACATGTTTATAGAGGGCTACAGATATATCAGATCACTTTTTAGTTATAGCTACAGTGGGAGAAAAAGGTAGATGGGATACAAGGAAAATAGAATCAGTAAGTAAAAGAGGTGAAGGTTTATAAACTAAAGAGGAGGCAGTTAGGGTAAGATATAAACAACTATTGGAGGATAGATGGGCTAGTGAGAGTGTAGGCAATGGGGTCAAAAATGTAAGGGGTAGATTTAAAAATGTAGTGTTAGAGTGTTCAGCAGAAGTTTGTGGTTACAGGCGAGTGGGTGCGGGAGGGAAGAGGAGCGATTGGTGGAATGATGATGTAAAGAGAGTAGTAAGGGAGAAAAAGTTAGCATATGAGAGGTTTTTACAAAGTAGAAGTGATGCAAGGAGGGAAGAGTATATGGAGAGAAAAGAGAGGTTAAAGAGTGGTGAAGCAATGTAAAAAGAGAGCAGATGAGAGAGTGGGTGAGATGTTATCAGCAAATTTTGTTGAAAATAAGAAAAAGTTTTGGAATGAGATTAATAAGTTGAGGAAGCCTAGAGAACAAATGAATTTGTCAGTTAAAAATAGGAGAGGAGAGTTATTAAATGGAGAGTTAGAGGTATCGGGAAGATGGAGGGAATATTTTGAGGAGTTGTTAAATGTTGATGAAGACAGGAAGCTGTGATTTCGTGTGTAGGGCAAGGAGGAATAACATCTTGTAGGAGTGTGGAAGAGCCAGTTGTGGGTGTAGGGAAGTTCGTGAGGCAGTGGGTAGAATGAAAGGGGGTAAGGCAGCTGGGATTGATGGGATAAAGATAGAAATGTTAAAAGCAGGTGGGGATATAATTTTGGAGTGGTTGGTGCTATTATTTAATAAATGTATGGAAGAGGGTAAGGTACCTAGGGATTGGCAGAGAGCGTGTATTGTTCCTTTGTATAAAGGCAAAGGGGACAAAAGAGAGTGCAAAAATTATAGGGGAATAAGTCTGTTGAGTGTACCTGGTAAAGTGTATGGTAGAGTTATTATTGAAAGAATTAAGAGTAAAACAGAAAGCAGGATAGCAGATGAACAAGGGGCTTTAGGAAAGGTAGGGGTGTGTAGACCAAGTGTTTACAGTGAAACATATAGGTGAACAGTATTTGGATAAGGGTAAAGATGTTTTGTGGCATTTATGGATTTGGAAAAGGCGTATGATAGGGTAGATAGGGGGCAATGTGGCAGATGTTGCAGGTGTATGGAATAGGAGGAAGGTTACTGAAAGCAGTGAAGAGTTTTTATGAGGATAGTGAGGCTCAGGTTAGAGTGTGTAGGAGGAAGGGGACTATTTCCCAGTAAAAGTGGGCCTTAGACAAGGATGTGTGATGTCACCGTGGTTGTTCAATATATTTATAGATGGGGTTGTAAGAGAAGTGAATGCGAGGGTCTTGGCAAGAGGTGTTGGGCTAAAAGATAAGAAGCAAATACAAAGTGGGAGTTGTCACAGTTGCTTTTTGCTGATGACACTGTGCTTTGGGAGATTCTGAAGAGAAGCTGCAGAGGTTGGTGGATGAATTTGGTAGGGTGTGTAAAGAAGAAAATTGAAAGTGAATATAGGAAAGAGTAAGGTGATGAGGATAACAAAAAAAATAGGTGACGAAAGATTGGATATCAGATTGGAGGGAGAGAGTATGGAGGAGGTGAATGTATTCAGATATTTGGGAGTGGACATGTCGGCGGATGGGTCTATGAAGGATGAGGTGAATCATAGAATTGATGAGGGAAAAGGGTGAGTGGAGCACTTCGGAGTCTGTGGAGACAAAGAACCTTGTCCATGGAAGTAAAAGGGAATGTATGAGAGTATAGTTATACCAACGCTCTTATATGGGTGTGAAGCATGGGTGATGAATGTTGCAACGAGGAGAAGGCTGGAGGCAGTGGAGATGTCATGTCTGAGGTCAATGTGTGGTGTGAATATAATGCAGAGAATTCGGAGTTTGGAAATTAGGAGGAGGTGCGGGATTACCAAAACGATTGTCCAGAGAGCTGAGGAGGGTTGTTGAGGTGGTTTGGACATGTAGAGAGAATGGAACGAGACAGAGTGACTTCGGAGTGTATAAATCTGTAGTGGAGGGAAGGCGGGGTAGGGGTCGGCCTAGGAAAGGTTGGAGGAGGGGTAAAGGAAGTTTTGTGTGCGAGGGCTTGGATTTCCAGCAAGCATGTGTGAGCGTATTTGATAGGAGTGAATGGAGGCATATGGTTTTTAATACTTGACGTGCTGTTGGAGTGTGAGCAAAGTAACATTTATGAAGGGATTCAGGGAAACCGGCAGGCCGGACTTGAGTTCTGGAGATGGGAAGTACAGTGCCGGCACTCTGAAGGAGGGGTGTAAATGTTGCAGTTTTATAACTGTAGTGTAAAGCACCCTTCTGGCAAGACAGTGATGGAGTGAATGATGATGAAAGTTTTTCTTTTCGGGCCACCCTGCCTTGGTGGGAATCGGCCGATGTGTTAATAAAAATAATATATATATATATATATATATATATATATATATATATATATATATATATATATATATATATATGTGTGTGTGTGTGTGTGTGTGTGTGTGTGTGTGTGTGTGTGTGTGTGTGTGTTTAACAATTCGCAAACAGGCGATATTATTAAATTATTTACAAACATTGTGTGTACGTCCACAGCAGGACTCGAACCTGCACAACTCTGTATCAGAGTACACAGTATTCTGGGTCTGACTTCGTGGTAATGTACTGTGTTCTCTGATACAGAGTTTGTAGAGATAATGTTTCAGGTCATCTATATATAGTGTATTATTTGGGTCAGGGTATTGTGCCGCCTAAGAGTGGTGTATCAGGTGACATCGAGGGATCAGCGTAACGTGGCATTACACGAACAAGACTCGTTCTGATGGTGTACTTGTCAGCTCTTCGTTCTGTGGTGGCGTTGCTGGTAGCAGCTACACAAACTGGTCCAGCAACTGGCTCCTGGAGTTCAACCTCACCAAGTACAAAGTCATGAAGATTGGGGAAGGGCAAAGAAGACCGCAGGCGGAGTACAGTCTAGAGAGCCAGAGACTGCAAACCTCACTCAAGACAAAGGTTTGCGCCTAGCAAACCTAAGAAAAGCATTCAAACATCTTAATACGGAATCGTTCAGGACCCTGTACGTTAGGCCCATACTGGAGTATGCAGCACCAGTTTGGAACCCACACATAGCCAAGCACGTAAGCAAATTAGAGAAAGGGCAAAGGTTTGCAACAAAACAAATCCCAGAGCTAAGGGGTATGTCCTACGAGAAGAGGTTTAGGGAAATCGACCTGACGACACTGGAGGACAGGAGAGATAGGTGGGATATGATAACGACATATAAAATACTGAGAGGAATCGACAAGGTGGGCAGAGACAATATGTTCCAGAGATGGGACACAGCAACAAGGGGACACAGTTGGAAGATGAAGACTCAGATGAATCACAGGGATGTTAGGAAGTATTTCTTCAGTCACAGAGTTGTCGGGAAGTGGAATAGTTTAGGAAGCGATGTAGTGGAGGCAGGCTTCATACATAGCTTTAAGAAGAGGTATGATAAAGCTCACGGAGCGGGTAGAGTGACCTAGTAGCGACCAGTGAAGAGGCGGGGCCAGGAGCTGTGAATCGACCCCTGCAACCACAACTAGGTGAGTACAACTAGGCGAGTACACCTGGCAGCACACTAGTACACACCTGGCAGCACCCTAGTACACACCTGGCAGCACCCTAGTACACACCTGGCAGCACCCTAGTACACACCTGGCAGCACCCTAGTACACACCTGGCAACACACTAGTACACACCTGGCAGCACCCTAGTACACACCTGGCAACACCCTAGTACACACCTGGCCACACACTAGTACACACCTGGCAATAAAACCAGTGTAATTGATTTAACTTAGAAAACACCTATAAAATCCAGGAGTGTGACGTCCTAGGATAGTCTAACAAAGTCAGTGTTAATATTTACTCTAAAGAAAGAAATAAAGTCAAAATAACTTTATTTCCAGTGTGTATGTATGTGTGTGTGTGTGTGTACTCACCTAGTTGTGGTTACAGGGGTCGAGTCACAGCTCCTGGCCTCCGCCTCTTCACTGGCCGCTACTGGGTCACTCTCCCTGCGCCATGAGCTTTATCATACCTCTTGTTAAAGCTATGTATGAAGCCTGCCTCCATTACATCGCTTCCTAAACTATTCCACTTCCCGACCACTCTGTGACTGAAGAAATACTTCCTAACATCTCTGTGATTCATCTGAGTCTTCAGCTTCCAACTGTGTCCCCTTGTTGTTGTGTCCCATCTCTGGAACATTCTGTCTTTGTCCACCTTGTCAATTCCTCTCAGTATCTTATATGTCGTTATCATGTCCTCCCTATCTCTCCTGTCCTCCAGTGTCGTCAGGTCGATTTATCTTAACCTCTCCTCGTAGGACATACCCCTTAGCTCCGGGACTAGTCTTGTTGCAAACCTTTGCACTTTCTCTAGCTTCTTTACGTGCTTGGCTAGGTGTGCGTTCCAAACTGGTGCTGCATACTCCAGTATGGGCCTAACGTACACAGTGTACAGGGTCCTGAACGATTCTTTAAGATGTCGGAATGCTGTTCTTAGGTTTGCTAGGCGCCCATATGCTGCAGCAGTTATTTGGTTGATGTGCGCCTCAGGAGATGTACCTGGTGTTATACTCACCCCAAGATCTGTTTCCTTGATTGAGGTTTGTAGTCTCTGGCCCCTAGACTGTACTCCGTCTGCGGTCTTCTTTGTCCTTCCCCAATCTTCATGACTTTGCACTTGGTGGGGTTGAACTCCAGGAGCCAATTGCTGGACCAGGCCTGCAGCCTGTCCAGATCCCTTTGTAGTTCTGCCTGATCCTCGTCCGACTGAATTCTTCTCATCGTGTGGAGCGTAGTACAAGAACATATGGATACACAATAGGCCTAGGAACTAGGCCCCAAAAGGGTTAACTGTTAACTGGAGTACATCTGTATTTATATGTACAATTGTCTTATCTGGTGCGGGAAGTTTAGGATGTTTGCTTAACATGTCTGGTATCTTATTTCCATCACTGAGATATCTTGACATATCAAATAGGTTATTATAGTCTCTCTGCTTCTTACACAACGACTGTAGTTGATAATTGTTTCTTGTATACATTATGAAAGTTGCTAGTTGATGCTGTGGTGTTGTGAGCCATCTGCTGCTGCTGCTCGCTGTGCGCTGCTGTGCACACACTGAGCACAAGTCCTGCTGAGGAGCAGCAGAGTCCTTACTGAAGGGAGGACTGGAGTTACCACTTGGTGGGGAGGATGTATCAGCGTGTGGTAAGTGCTGGCCATCCCTCCCTCTCTCGTCTGCCTTCATCTCTCACATTCTCACAACTTACACTCGCATCCTCTCTCGAATATCTCCGCGTCTCCCATGTTGCAGTGAATTTGTAAAATAAGTAGAAATAAGGACAGTGATTTGGTAGGGAGGAGGAGGCGAGCCGGCGGGGGGTCGGTGTGATGGAGGGAGGGATGGGGCACAGGTACCTGCCCTAGTCCAGGTCCCTACCTCGCATACACACATACCAGGAATGTACCTAATTACCTCCAAGGCAACGATTAACAACCGGCTTGAAACACACCTATGTGCTCTTCTCTCACTAGTGTGACTAAGCCAGCGTAGAGAAGAGTAAGACATCCATGGCTTGAGAAGCTGGTGTGAGTGTAAGCCAGGGTGTGTGTGAGGGTAACGAACGCGGGGCCTCAGCCTCTGAACATCTTGTAGCCAGCCAGCCAGCCACCAGCCATCCAGCCAACAGCCAGCCAGCCACCAGCCAGCCAGCCTCCAGCCTCCAGCCATCCAGCCAACAGCCAGCCAGCCACCAGCCAGCCAGCCACCAGCCAGCCAGCCTCCAGCCTCCAGCCACCAGCCATCCAGCCACCAGCCAGCCAGCCTCCAGCCATCCAGCCAACAGCCAGCCAGCCACCAGCCAGCCAGCCACCAGCCAGCCAGCCAGCCTCCAGCCTCCAGCCACCAGCCATCCAGCCACCAGCCAGCCAGCCAACGGCAAACATTGCCACATAGTGAGCACCACAGATAATTCCGCGTATTCCCACCGAATTTCCCCCCGTGTAGAAGACCCCAAACCCATCACCTCCCCCGGTGTAGGTGATAGGTAGGTGTTGGTGCCCCGTGGCCTTGTGGCTAAGGATCTCACTTCACAGGGTGAGTGTCTAGGTTCGATTCCCAGCGAGGGTAGAAACATTGGGCGTGTTTCTTTACACCGGTTGTCCATGTTCACCCATCAGTAAAATGGGTACCTGGGTGTTAGTCGACTGGTTTGGGTCGCATCCTGGGACAAAACTGACCTGATTTGCAGGAAATGCTCAGCATAAGGGCTTTCTATATACTAGAAGTATGTCATTGATGTCAGCTATGGTCTGTATACCTTGTACATGTACTTGTAATAATGATATTATTATTATTATTATAAGTGTGAGCATCAAGACCCACACACTCACACCCTGGACGCTGCGGTCACACACTCACACTCTGGACGCTGCGGTCACACACTCACACTCTGGACACTGCGGTCACACACTCACACCTTGGACGCTGGAGACCCACACACTCACACCCTGGACGCTGCGGTCACACACTCACATCCTGGACGCTGGGGACCCACACACTCACACCCGGGACGTTGCGGTCACACACTCACACCCTGGACGCTGGGGACCCACACACTCACCCTGGACGCTGCGGTCACACACTCATACCCTGGACTCACACTAGAAGGCAGTAAGACTCACACTAGAGGCCAGTAAGACTCACACTAGAGGCCAGTAAGACTCACACTAGAGGCCAGTAAGACTCACACTAGAGGCCAGTAAGACTCACACTAGAGGTCAGTAAGACACACTAGAGGCCAGTAAGACTCACACTAGAGGCCAGTAAGACTCACACTAGAGGCCAGTATGACTCACACTAGAGGTCAGTAAGACACACTAGAGGCCAGTAAGACTCACACTAGAGGCCAGTAAGACTCACACTAGAGGCCAGTAAGACTCACACTAGAGGCCAGTAAGACTCACACTAGAGGCCAGAAGACTCACACTAGAGGCCAGTAAGACTCACACTAGAGGCCAGTAAGACTCACATAGAGGCAGTAAGCTACACAGAGGCCAGTAGACTCGCACTAGAGGCCAGTAAGACTACACTAGAGGCCAGTAAGACTCACACTAGAGGCCAGTAAGATCACACTAGAGGCCAGTAAGACTCACACTAGAGGCCAGTAAGACTCACTAGAGGCCAGTAAGACTCACACTAGAGGCCAGTAAGATCACACTAGAGGCCAGTAAGACACACTAGAGGCCAGAAGACACACTAGAGGCCAGTAAGACTCACACTAGAGGCCAGTAGACTCACACTAGAGGCCAGTAAGACTACACTAGAGGCCAGTAAGACTCAACTAGAGGCCAGTAAGACTCACTGGAGGCCAGTAAGACTCTAGAGTAACTAGAGGTCGTAGCCAGCAAGGCAGAACTCACACTGGAGACGGCCAGTAAGACTCACACTGAGCAGGCCAGAAGAGCCCTAGAGCCAGAGACTCACTACTAGAGGCCAGTAAGACTCACACTAGAGGCCAGTAAGACCACCTGAGCCAGTAAGATCACACTGAGGCGAAGACTCACACTAGAGGCCAGTAAGATCACACTGAGCGAGCAAGGCAAACGAGGCGTAAGTCACACTGAGGCCAGTAGAGACTCACACTGCAGAGACCAGTAGTACACTAGAGCCAGTAAGACATCACTAGAGGCCAGAAGACTACACTGAGCGAGCCAGTAAGACTCACACTGAGTGTACTGGGCCAGTAAGACACACTAGAGGCCAGTAAGACTCACACTAGAGCCAGTAAGACACTACTGAGGCCAGTAAAAGAGGCTACTACTAGAGGCCAGTAAGACACACTAGAGGCCAGTAAGACTCGAGCACTAGGAGGCCAGTAAGACTACTGAGGCCAGTAAGACTACACTAGAGGCCAGTAAGACTACTAGAGGCGTTAGCTCTGGCAGAGGAGAAGTGTTTACTGTGATCAAAAGTTGCCTACGTATGCAGATCACATTGTTATCGGCCAGAAACTCCTGGTTTACTGTAAGGCAGTTCAGCAGACAGTGAGTGTTCACCTCAGAGCCCAGGGAAACACTGGGTACTGTGGCAGCAAGGGTGCACAGTGGGACTCTGGCGAGCCAGGAGAACAGTTGTGCTACTGTGGCGAGCAGGAGACAGTGGTGTTACTGTGGGCCAGAGACATTGTACTGAGCCAGGAGAACAGTTGGTGTTACTGTGGGCGAGCAGGAGAACAGTTGGTGTTACTGTGGCGAGCCAGGAGAACATTGGTGTTACTGTGCGAGCCAGGAGAACAGTTGGTGTTACTGTGGCGAGCCAGGAGGAACAGTTGGTGTTACTGTGGCGAGCAGGGAGAACAGTTGGTGTTACTTGCGACCAGGGAGAACAGTTGGTGTTACTGTGGCGAGCAAGGGAGAACAGTTGGTGTACTGTGCGAGCAGGAGAACAGTTGGTGTTACTGTGGCGAGCCAGGAGACAGTGGTTTACTTGGCGAGCAAGGAGAACAGTTGGTGTTACTGTGGCCGAGCAGTAGTATGCACAGACAGTTGGTGTTACTGGAGCCAGAGAACAGGGCTGCGAGCAAGAGACAGTTGGTTACTGTGGAGCCAGAGAACATTGGTGTTACTGGGCGGCCAAGAACAGTTGTTACTGGGCAGAGAGAACAGTTGGTACTGGCAGAAGACTTACTGAGCCAGAGAACATGGAGTAGCCAGAGACAGTGACTGGGCCAGCATGTTACTGGCAGAGGAGACAGTTGGGTACTAGAGCCAGAAACATTGGCGTGGCACCAGAGCAGGTGACTGGAGCCAGGAGAACATTGGTTAGTGACCGGACATGACTTGCAGACAAAATGTTACTTCACCAGAACTGGTTACGTAGCCGGGCTGGACTCTGCGCCGAGGTAGTACTGGAGAGGACAGTGGACTGTAGCAGGAGAACAGTTAGTGTACGTCGGCAGGAGACATTGTTTACTGTGCAGCAGAAACAGGTCTGTCAGGGAACAGTGGTTACTTGCGAGCCGAGAGTTGGTGTTCTGTGGCGAGCCGGAGAACGTTTTACGTGAAGAACGTTGTGTTACTTGGCGACAGAGAACAGTGGTTCTGCGAGCAGGAACAGTGGTGTTACTGTGGAGCAGGAGAACAGTTTGTACTGTGAGCCAGGGAGACGTTGTGTTACTGGGCGAGCAGGAGAACAGTGTTTACTGTGGCGAGCAGGAGCAGTTGGTGTTACTGAGCAGGAGAACAGTTGGTTACTGTGGCGAGCAAGGAGAACAGTTGTGTTACTGTGGCGAGCCAGGGAGAACAGTTGGTGTTACTGTGGCGAGCAGGAGAACAGTTGGTGTTACTGTGCGAGCCAGGAGAGCAGTTGGTGTTACTGTGGCGAGCCAGGAGAACAGTTGGTGTTACTGTGGCGAGCCAGGAGAACAGTTGGTGTTACTGTGGCGAGCAGGGAGAACAGTTGGTGTTACTGTGCGAGCCAGGAGAACGTTGGTGTTACTGTGGCGAGCCAGGAGAACAGTTGGTGTTACTGTGGCAGCCAGGAGAACAGTTGGTGTTACTGTGGAGCAGGGAGAACAGTTGGTGTTACTGTTGGGCCAGGAGAACAGTTGGTGTTACTGTGGCGAGCAGGGAGAACAGTTGGTGTTACTGCGAGCCAGGAGAACAGTTGGTTACTGTGCGAGCCAGGGAACAGTTGGTGTTACTGTGGCGAGCACAGGGAGAACAGTTGGTGTTACTGTGGCGAGCAGGAACAGTTGGTGTTACTGTGGGAGCCAGGAGAACAGTTGGTGTTACTGTGGCGAGCCAGGAGAACAGTTGTGTTACTGTGGAGCCAGGGAGAACAGTTGTGTACTTGCGAGCCAGGAGAACAGTTGGTTACTGGGAAGGGGAAGGGAGTTACTGTGCGAGCAGGAGAACAGTTGTTGGCGAGCAGGAGAACAGTTGGTTACTGTGCGAGCAGGAGAACAGTGGTGTTACGTTGTGAGCGGGAACAGTTGGTGCATGGGTAGTCAGGAGAACAGTTGGTACTGTGAGCAGGAGAACAGTTGGTGTTACTGTGGCGAGCCAGGGAGAACAGTTGGTGTTACTGTGGTGAGCCAGGGAGAACAGTTGGTGTTACTGTGGCGAGCCAGGGAGAACAGTTGGTGTTACTGTGGCGAGCAAGGGAGAACAGTTGGTGTTACTGTGGCGAGCAAGGGAGAACAGTGGGTGTTACTGTGGCGAGCCAGGGAGAACAGTTGGTGTTACTGTGGCGAGCCAGGGAGAACAGTTGGTGTTACTGTGGCGAGCCAGGGAGAACAGTTGGTGTTACTGTGGCGAGCAAGGGAGAACAGTTGGTGTTACTGTGGCGAGCCAGGGAGAACAGTTGGTGTTACTGTGGCGAGCCAGGGAGAACAGTTGGTGTTACTGTTGCGAGCCAGGGAGAACAGTTTGCTCAGACGTTCAATAAGGAACGTGTGACCGCAGCGTCCAGGGTGAGTGTGTGTCCCCAGCGTCCAGGGTATGAGTGTGTGACCGCAGCGTCCAGGGTGAGTGTGGGTCCCCAGCGTCCAGGGTATGAGTGTGTGACCGCAGCGTCCAAGGTGAGTGTGGGTCCCCAGCGTCCAGGGTATGAGTGTGTGACCGCAGCGTCCAGGGTGAGTGTGGGTCCCCAGCGTCCAGGGTATGAGTGTGTGACCGCAGCGTCCAAGGTGAGTGTGGGTCCCCAGCGTCCAGGGTGAGTGTGTGGGTCCCCAGCGTCCAGGGTATGAGTGTGTGACCACAGCGTCCAGGGTATGAGTGTGTGACCGCAGCGTCCACGGTGAGTGGGTCCCCAGCGTCCAGGGTATGAGTGTGTGACCGCAGCGTCCAGGGTATGAGTGTGTGACCGCAGCGTCCAGGGTGAGTGTGTGGGTCCCCAGCGTCCAGGGTATGAGTGTGTGACCGCAGCGTCCAGGGTATGAGTGTGTGACCGCAGCGTCCACGGTGAGTGGGTCCCAGCGTCCAGGGTATGAGTGTGTGACCGCAGCGTCCAGGGTGAGTGTGTGGGTCCCCAGCGTCCAGGGTGAGTGTGTGACCGCAGTGTCCACGGTGAGTGGGTCCCCAGCGTCCAGGGTATGAGTGTGTGACCGCAGCGTCCAGGGTGAGTGTGTGACCGCAGCGTCCAGGGTGAATGTGTGGTCCCCAGCGTCCAGGGTGAGTGTGTGGGTCCCCAGCGTCCAGGGTGAGTGTGTGACCGCAGCGTCCACGGTGAGTGGGTCCCCAGCGTCCAGGGTATGAGTGTGTGACCGCAGCGTCCAGGGTGAGTGTGTGACCGCAGCGTCCAGGGTAGTGTGTGGGTCCCCAGCGTCCAGGGTATGAGTGTGTGACCGCAGGGTCTAGGGTATGAGTGTGTGACCGCAGCGTCCACGGTGAGTGTGTCCCCAGCGTCCAGGGTGTGAGTGTGTGACCGCACTGTCCAGGGTGAGTGTGTGGGTCCCCAGCGTCCAGGGTGAGTGTGTGACCGCAGCGTCCAGGGTATGAGTGTGTGACCGCAGCGTCCAGGGTGAGTGTGTGACCGCAGCGTCCAGGGTGAGTATGTGACCGCAGCGTCCATGGTGAGTGTGTGACCGCAGCGTCCAGGGTGAGTGTGTGGGTCCCCAGCGTCCAGGGTATGAGTGTGTGACCGCAGCGTCCAGGGTGAGTGTGTGACCGCAGCGTCCAGGGTATGAGTGTGTGACCGCAGCGTCCAGGGTGAGTGTGTGACTGCAGCGTCCACGGTGAGTGTGTGGGTCCGCACTCTCGCAGCCCGGTCCTGGGTCAGGGTTTGTCTGGTGCTTGCCTGATCAACTACGCTGTTACTGCCAGTGGCTCGTTGGCCCACACATCCCTCACAGCTTGGATGATCTGGCACTTGTCAGAGGAATATGTCCAATATTCCCTTGAAAACTTGTACACTTGTTCTGGCAGTGTTTCTGATATCTTGTGGCAGTGTTAAACAATCTGGGGCCACGGATGTTGATACAGTGCTCCCTTATTGTGCCCACGGTGCCCTGTTCTTCACTGGGTTTATTTAAGAACATAAGAAATAAGGAACACTTCAGCAGGCGTACTGGCCCATGCTTGGCAGGTCCAAGTCTCCCACCGGCTTAAGTCAATGCCCCGACCCAGCAGGCCAGGTTACATTGGTAAATTAGTCACATATGCAACACTTGGGTATCTTTATTGAGGAAACGTTTCGCCACACAGTGGCTTCATCAGTCCATACAAAGGAGAATCGTGAAGAACAGGAGGAGTGTGAGGTTGTCAGGCCCTCAATC
This sequence comes from Cherax destructor, assembly GCA_009830355.1. Lineage (NCBI taxonomy): Eukaryota > Metazoa > Arthropoda > Malacostraca > Decapoda > Parastacidae > Cherax > Cherax destructor. The sequence goes on along the minus strand of WNWK01009583.1, from coordinate 23,501 downwards.
TTGAGTCGATGTTGTCAGTCCATCAATCTTGAGTCGATGTTGTCAGTCCATCAATCTTGAATAGAATAACAGCATATGAGCAGAGGAAGCTTATATACTGTAGACAGGAGAGGTGCAGCAGTTGTAGGAGGTGTCACATTTGTTCAATGTGGAATGCTCATATGCTGTTATTCTATTCAAGATTGATGGACTGACAACATCGACTCAAGATTGAGGGACTGACAACCTCACACTCCTCCTGTTCTTCACGATTCTCCTTGTATGGACTGATGAAGCCACTGTGTGGCGAAACGTTTCCTCAATAAAGATACCCAAGTGTTGCATATGTGTCTAATTTACCAACTCGTCAGTTCTCTGAACCATTCATTCACAGGTTACATTCACTTAAGGAAGGAGCACTGCATCTGACCTAGTAGCACAAGCTAGTCAGGAACAACTCACACCCAACCACACCCACTCATATATTTATCTAGCCTACACAACGTTTTAGCCTCTATAACTGTACTCGGGAGTTTGTTCCACTCATCGACAACTCTATTACCTTACCAATGCTTTCCTATATCCTTCCTGAATCTGAATTTATCCAACTTAAAGCCATTGCTGCGAGTCCTGTCAATACTAGATATGTATTTTTAGCACGCTATTTACATCACCTTTATTTATTCCTGTTTTTCATTTACGCAAGCTTCCATATCTCTCACTCCAGTCTGTTAGTATGACAGTGTACGCTCTTGTGACTTCAAACGCTTCCGGTAATTTAAGTTTTTACCGAATTTTAATGTACAGTGAAGGTTCTCTGTACATTCTTTAGGTCTGCAATTTCGCCCAACTTAAAAGGGGCTGTTAATATACAGCAATATTCCAGCCTGGAGAGAACAAGTGACTAGAAGAGGATCATCACTGGCTTGACATCCCTTTTTTTGCAGGTTATGATGACACTGTTGTGCTCCATTAAGATAAGATCCTCTAAGACCTTCTTCACGTTAGTTCCTCGCTCTATTCTGTGCTCAGTTAGTTTCATAAATGGAAAACAGGAATAAATAAAGGGGATGTAAATAACGTGCTAAAAATATCTAGCCAAGACAGGACTCGCAGCAATGACTTTAAGTTGGAAAAATTCAGATTCGGGAAGGATGTAGGAAAGCACTGGTTTGGTAATAGAGTTATGGATGAGTGGAACAAACTCCCGAGTACCGTCATAGAAGCTAAAACCTTGTGTAGTTTTAAAAATAGGTTAGATAAATACATGAGTGGGTGTGGGTGGGTGAGTTGGACCTGACTAGCTTGTGTTGATGGGTCTGATGTACATGTATCACACGTAGGCCTGCTGCAGTGTTCCTCCTTTCTTAAGTTGTTATCTCTTCTATGGTTGACCTGGTGTATGACGGACCCATCTTCAGACAAGTCCATTCCCAGAGATGTGAACACATTCACTCCCTCAACACTCCCACCCTCCCATCTGATATCTGCTCTTTCACTGCCAACATTTATTGTTATTCTCGTCACCTGGCTCTTTGTTCACGGTTAATTTCCATATTTTATATACCCTAAATTAATACACCAACGACCGCAACTTCTCTTCAGAATCTCCCAAGAGCACAGTGTCATCAGCAAAAAGCAACTGTGACAACTCCCACTTTGTATTAAATTCTTCATCTTTTAATCCCACACCATCCATTAGCATCCACTTCCTTTATAACCACCATCATGGTGCCATCACGCATCCCGGCCTAAGGCCTACTTTTACTGGAAAATTATCCAGAGCTCGCCTACATTCTCTAACCTGAGCCTCACTATCCTCATCAACACTCTTACTTATAGTAACCTATCCACACACACACACACACACACACACACACACACCACACACACACACACACACACGCACACACACACACACACACATACGCACACACACACACACACACACACACATACACACACACACGCACACACACCTATACGCCCCGATGGCATGGTGGCTAGCGCTCTTGCTTCACGCACGGAGGGCCCGGGTTCAATTCCCGGCGGGGCCGTAACATTTCGAAGTGTTTCGTTACACACATACACACACACACACACACACACACACATACACACACACACACACATACATACAACAAGCCTAGTGTCTAATCGACATGTGCCTAGGACAAAATGGTAACTAACACACACGCACACATACACACACACACACACACACACACACATATATATATATATATATATATATATAGCTTACCGTCTACATTACATGCAGGTTTTTAAACTTAATTATTTTGAAGCAGTTTGTGTGCCGTGAGGAGGAAGAGGAAGAGGATGAGGATGAGGAAGAGGAAGAGGAAGAGGATGAGGAAGAGGATGAGGAAGAGGATGAGGAGGAGGAGGAAGAATACAGTACACTAGAGGAGTGTTGGCCTCCACCATCACAAGCTGCCTTAACGGGGTTCCAACTCACCCTACCAGCCCCCTCAGTCTCCCCAGCAGCCCACCCCAGTCCCCTCAGTCTCCCCAGCAGCCCACCGCATTTCAATAAGCCCACCCCAACACCAGCTAAACCCACCCAAACAGCCCACTCCACCCACCAGCCCACTCCACCCACCAGCCCACCACATCACACCTATCCCAGTGAAATTTCAGGTATTTGATAGGAAAATCAACTTTTCATCAAATATAATGGAATTGAATGTTAGAGGAATGCAGTGAGAAGCCTGAGTAGATCTATCATCCACTATGGTAACTTGAATGTAGATAACTACGTTAATGGAACACCTGCACAGTGAACACTGGCTGATGTTGTAGTGACCAGACTTAGCCTTGGTTACAAGTACTGACTGATGTTGTAGTGGCCAGGCTTAGGCTTGGTTACAAGTACTGACTGATGTTGTAGTGGCCAGGCTTAGGCTTGGTTACAAGTACTGGCTGATGTTGTAGTGGCCAGGCTTAGGCTTGGTTACAAGTACTGACTGATGTTGTAGTGGCCAGGCTTAGGCTTGGTTACAAGTACTGGCTGATGTTGTAGTGGCCAGGCTTAGGCTTGGTTACAAGTACTGACTGATGTTGTAGTGACCAGGCTTAGGCTTGGTTACAAGTACTGACTGATGTTGTAGTGGCCAGGCTTAGGCTTGGTTACAAGTACTGACTGATGTTGTAGTGGCCAGGCTTAGGCTTGGTTACAAGTACTGGCTGATGTTGTAGTGGCCAGGCTTAGGCTTGGTTACAAGTACTGACTGATGTTGTAGTGGCCAGGCTTAGGCTTGGTTACAAGTACTGACTGATGTTGTAGTGGCCAGGCTTAGGCTTGGTTACAAGTACTGACTGATGTTGTAGTGGCCAGGCTTAGGCTTGGTTACAAGTACTGACTGATGTTGTAGTGGCCAGGCTTAGGCTTGGTTACAAGTACTTCTGGTAGTTTAGCAGACACACAGAGTATGATCTAACTAAATACAAACTATGTAGTCAGCTCTATGGAATGACTACTGTGGGATGACTCCTGTGGGATGACTCCAGTGGGATGACTAATGGGATGACTACTGTGGGATGACTCCTGTGTCTAGACTCCATGTCCACAGAATACTTAGGATACGTAGTTTTTTTTTTTTTTGCAATTCTTGGTGAATATACATTGGGACGAGTCTGGGCCTGGGACAGAGTGCGTGGGTATACTAATCAATGACCTCTCCAGAATAGAGTTAGGTTTGAGCTTTGACCATGTTGGTAGACTTTTGCTTTCGTTCTGAAAAATATATTTGGAGTGTCAAATTTTAATGTGAATGACAGCCCATTTAGAGGTTCAGAAGGTGCCATTAAGGGGCTCAGAAGGTGCCATTAAGGGGTTCAGAAGGTGCCATCAAGGGGTTCAGAAGGTGCCATCAAGGGGTTCAGAAGGTGTCATCAAGGGGTTCAGAAGGTGTCATCAAGGGGTTCAGAAGATGTCATTAGGAAGCCTAAATAACGTCCTTGTCTTGTTTAACAAAGAGCTTACCACCATAACTTTACACAGAAGAGAGTGTCCTGTCACACTTAACGTCCCAATAGTTAAAATACATAAGTGAATCCACCGTGGTGATGAGACAGCCACGAACCATTGTGTATTATAAAAGACTGACTTCAAACCTCTACATTATATGGCACAAAATAATATATCATGTAATCTCTGTGTCTTTATAGTCTTCTTCCTAAGCTGAAAAGAGATAAAAGAGGAATAAGAAGCCTGGTCACAGACCGGGCCGCGGGGGCCTTGACCCCAACAAACATCCTTCAAGTACCCAGGTATTCAAATGTACTGGTGCTTGGTGAATGGGGACAACTTGGCGAAGAGCTACACTGCTGCGAGTGGCAAGGGTCGAGGCGAGTCAGTAAGGAGGAATTACGGTCAGCCAAAAGAAAATCCCCAGCATGCGGTGCCTTCACCACTGGGAGGTAAGCTCTCTCATTTCCTGAAGTATTGCTGAGAAATGTTTTGCTGATTTTGTCCAGGTGAAAGTTGTGCCAGTGGTGTTGTCTGAGAAGACCTGGTCTGCTGGAAGAGTCTGCAAGGTCTCCGTAGCTAGACGAGACCCAGACCACAACACAAGAACATCACAACACAAGAACGACACCAAGCCTCACAGACAACACAAGTCAGAAACACATCAGCAGCACGCACAACGATGCGTTCTTTCAACTGAACGAGCCAGAAGAGAGGCAGGCACGTTCCCAGCCTTGCTGGTCACCGCCCAGTACGTTCTTCACCAAGGCACACCTCCCCCCCCCTTCCTCACGAACGCCAGACAACGTACACTTGAAAAATTACTTCTCTTTTGTTTTTCCCTGAGCGCAATAATGTAGAGGAAGAAAAAACGTCTTGGTAAAAGGAATAAAGAGGAAGATAATGATAATTAGCAACCCAAAACTGACTTTATTGGGTCCTCGGGTACTGAACTATCTGCCTGACCTAGTATTGGGTCCTCGGGTACTGAACTATCTGTCTGACCTAGTATTGGGTCCTCGGGTACTGAACTATCTGCCTGACCTAGTATTGGGTCCTCGGGTACTGAACTATCTGCCTCACCTAGTATTGGGTCCTCGGGTACTGAACTATCTGCCTGACCTAGTATTGGGTCCTCGGGTACTGAACTATCTGTCTGACCTAGTATTGGGTCCTCGGGTACTGAACTATCTGCCTGACCTAGTATTGGGTCCTCGGGTACTGAACTATCTGCCTCACCTAGTATTGGGTCCTCGGGTACTGAACTATCTGCCTGACCTAGTATTGGGTCCCCGGGTACTGAACTATCTGCCTGACCTAGTATTGGGTCCCCGGGTACTGAACTATTTGTCTGACCTAGTATTGGGTCCCCGGGTACTGAACTATTTGTCTGACCTAGTATTGGGTCCCCTACTGAACTATTTGTCTGACCTAGTATTGGGTCCTCGGTACTGAACTATCTGCCTGACCTAGTATTGGGTCCTCGGTACTGAACTATCTGCCTGACCTAGTATGGTCCCGGGTACTGAACTATCTGCCTCACCTAGTATTGGGTCCTCGGTACTGAACTATCTGCCTGACCTAGTATTGGGTCCCGGTACTGAACTATCTGCCTGACCTAGTATTGGGTCCCCGGGTACTGAACTATTTGTCTGACCTAGTATTGGGTCCCCGGTACTGAACTATCTGCCTGACCTAGTATTGGTTCCTCGGTACTGAACTATCTGCCTGACCTAGTATTGGGTCCCCGGTACTGAACTATTTGTCTGACCTAGTATTGGGTCTCGGATGAACTATCTGCCTGACCTAGTATTGGGTCCCCGGGTACTGAACTATCTGTCTGACCTAGTATTGGGTCCCCGGTACTGAACTATCTGCCTGACCTAGTATTGGGTCCCCGGTACTGAACAATCTGCCTGACCTATTGGGTCCCCGGTACTGAACTATTTGTCTGACCTAGTATTGGGTCCCGGTACTGAACTATTTGTCTGACCTAGTATTGGGTCCCCGGGTACTGAACTATTTGTCTGACCTAGTATTGGGTCCCGGTACTGAACTATTGTCTGACCTAGTATTGGGTCCTCGGGTACTGAACTATCTGCCTGACCTAGTATTGGGTCCTCGGGTACTGAACTATCTGCCTGACCTAGTATTGGGTCCCCGGGTACTGAACTATCTGCCTCACCTAGTATTGGGTCCTCGGGTACTGAACTATCTGCCTGACCTAGTATTGGGTCCCCGGGTACTGAACTATCTGCCTGACCTAGTATTGGGTCCCCGGGTACTGAACTATTTGTCTGACCTAGTATTGGGTCCCCGGGTACTGAACTATCTGCCTGACCTAGTATTGGTTCCTCGGGTACTGAACTATCTGCCTGACCTAGTATTGGGTCCCCGGGTACTGAACTATTTGTCTGACCTAGTATTGGGTCCTCGGGTACTGAACTATCTGCCTGACCTAGTATTGGGTCCCCGGGTACTGAACTATCTGTCTGACCTAGTATTGGGTCCCCGGGTACTGAACTATCTGCCTGACCTAGTATTGGGTCCCCGGGTACTGAACAATCTGCCTGACCTAGTATTGGGTCCCCGGGTACTGAACTATTTGTCTGACCTAGTATTGGGTCCTCGGGTACTGAACTATTTGTCTGACCTAGTATTGGGTCCCCGGGTACTGAACTATTTGTCTGACCTAGTATTGGGTCCCCGGGTACTGAACTATTTGTCTGACCTAGTATTGGGTCCTCGGGTAGTGAACTATTTGTCTGACCTAGTATTGGGTCCCCGGGTACTGAACTATCTGTCTGACCTAGTATTGGGTCCTCGGGTACTGAACTATTTGTCTGACCTCGTATTGGGTCCCCGGGTACTGAACTATTTGTCTGACCTAGTATTGGGTCCCGGGTACTGAACTATTTGTCTGACCTAGTATTGGGTCCTCGGTACTGAACTATTTGTCTGACCTAGTATTGGGTCCCCGGGTACTGAACTATTTGTCTGACCTAGTATTGGGTCCTCGGGTACTGAACTATTTGTCTGACCTAGTATTGGGTCCCCGGGTACTGAACTATTTGTCTGACCTAGTATTGGGTCCCCGGGTACTGAACTATTTGTCTGACCTAGTATTGGGTCCCCGGGTACTGAACTATCTGCGTAACAAAAAAGTCTTACACAGCTTCGTGTAGTGACCAGTAGCACGAGGAAGGCAGTGTTATCATCATCATTATTATTATTATTATTAGTAGTAGTAGTAGTAGTAGTAGTGGAAATAGTAATAGTAGTAAAAGTACACTGGAAAGAAGCGCTAAACTCGCATGGTTCACACGGCCCGCAAGCAGGATCAGAAAGCTACAGTCTCTTCTGAGATCAAACATACTTGTCTCCCACCCCTTCAATAATAATAATAATAATAATAATAATAATAATAATAATAATAATGGAGACGAATGGTTTTTGGGACCTGACGAGCTGTTGGAGTGTGAGCAGGGTAACATTTAGTGAAGGGATTCAGGGAAACCATTATTATTATAATAAAGGGGAAGCGCTAAACCCGTAGGATTATACAGTGCCTGTGGGGGGATGTGGAAGGTATTCAGGTTTAATTCAGGGAACTGGAGCACAGATCCAATTCCCTAGATCAAGAGCCCCTCACCAGCGTCAAGGACACCAGTTAATTGATTTAGTTGGACTCGAGTCCTGGAAATGGGAAGTACAATGCCTGCACTTTAAAGGAGGGGTCTGGGATAGTGACAGCTGGGAGGGATTTTTCTCAGCTGTAGTATCTGAGCTCCTCTGCAAAGACAGTGATTATGTATGAGTGTGGTGAAAGTGTTGAATGATGATGAAAGTATTTTCTTTTTGTGGATTTTCTTTCTTTTTGGGTCACCCTGCCTCGGTGGGAGACGGCCCACTTGTGGAAAATAATAATAATAATAATAATAATAATAATAATAATAATAACAGTAATAATATTAATAATAATAATTACGTTTCATTGCTAGACTAGCACAATATTCTTCTGAAATCTCGCAGCCAGTAACACAGTAAGATACATGTATCACACACAGGACACACAACACATCACTACGACACAGTAAGATACATGTATCACACACAGGACACACAACACATCACTACGACACAGTAAGATACATGTATCACACACAGGACACACAACACATCACTACGACACAGTAAGATACATGTATCACACACAGGAGACACAACACATCACTACGACACAGTAAGATACATGTATCACACACAGGAGACACAACACATCACTACGACACAGTAAGATACATGTATCACACACAGGACACACAACACATCACTACGACACAGTAAGATACATGTATCACACACAGGACACACAACACATCACTACGACACAGTAAGATACATGTATCACACACAGGACACACAACACATCACTACGACACAGTAAGATACATGTATCACACACAGGACACACAACACATCACTACGACACAGTAAGATACATGTATCACACACAGGAGACACAACACATCACTACGACACAGTAAGATACATGTATCACACACAGGACACACAACACATCACTACGACACAGTAAGATACATGTATCACACACAGGAGACACACAACACATCACTACGACACAGTAAGATACATGTATCACACACAGGAGACACAACACATCACTACGACACAGTAAGATACATGTATCACACACAGGAGACACACAACACATCACTACGACACAGTAAGATACATGTATCACACACAGGAGACACACAACACATCACTACGACACAGTAAGATACATGTATCACACACAGGAGACACAACACATCACTACGACACAGTAAGATACATGTATCACACGCAGGACACACAACACATCACTACGACACAGTAAGATACATGTATCACACACAGAACACACAACACATCACTACGACACAATAAGATACATGTATCACACACAGGAGACACACAACACATCACTACGACACAGTAAGATACATGTATCACACACAGGACACACAACACATCACTACGACACAGTAAGATACATGTATCACACACAGGACACACAACACATCACTACGACACAGTAAGATACATGTATCACACACAGGACACACAACACATCACTACGACACACTGTCACTCTGATGACAGCCTAGTTAATTGGTCTTCCAGCCTATCGTAATGACACGAAGGTCGTTGTTAAGTAGTCTGACACAACGGATGTTGATGCATTGTTCTCTTATTGTGCCCACGGTGCCCCTGTTCTTCACTGGGTTTGTTTTACATATTCTCCCATATATCTCACTCCAGTATGTTGTTATGGTAGTATGTAGATTTAGCACCAGGCCCTTAAGCACCTTAGACGTATATATTATCATGTATCTCTTTCCTACGGTCCAGTGAGTACATATTTAGAACTTTAAGGCGTTCCCAGTAATTTAAATATTTTATTAGCTCTATGTGGGCCGTAAATGATCTCTGTATTTATTCCAGCTCTGGTGTCTCTCCTGCCGCCCTGTAAGAGGCAGTCATGGGTAACTGTGAGTGGATAAGCAAGACTCAACCATCTCTTGGCTTATAAGAAAGGCACTTACAAGTGAGACAAAAGTGAGCATCACTTTATACAATAATATATTCAATTTAAGGGAGAAGTCAAAAAAGAATAAGGAAAGCCAAGAGAGAATTAAGCTTGTGAGGAAATCAGAGGCCAACCCTAAAAAATTTTTCCAGGTATATAGGAAGATTAGGGGAAAGATGAGGCCACTTAAGTGTAACTCAATTCAGCTTACTGTTGGTGACAAATAAATGTGTACCACTTTCACCACTTACTGTCTCTGTTTTTTTTTTTTACCTAGGAGGATGCAAACGAAATCCCAGAAATCAATAATAATAATAATAATAATAATAATAATAATAATAATAGTCTGGACGATAATACATCACGTAGCATTCAAGTCACTAGTGACATGGTGCTCACACAACTAGATAGACTGAAGGTGAACACCTCGCCAGGCTCACACAACTAGATAGACTGAAGGTGAACACCTCGCCAGGCTCACACAACTAGATAGACTGAAGGTGAACACCTCGCCAGGCTCACACAACTAGATAGACTGAAGGTGAACACCTCGCCAGGCTCATACAACTAGATAGACTGAAGGTGAACACCTCGCCAGGCTCATACAACTAGATAGACTGAAGGTGAACACCTCGCCAGGCTCACACAACTAGATAGACTGAAGGTGAACACCTCGCCAGGCTCATACAACTAGATAGACTGAAGGTGAACACCTCGCCAGGCTCAGACAACTAGGTAGACTGAAGGTGAACACCTCGCCAGGCTCAGACAACTAGGTAGACTGAAGGTGAACACCTCGCCAGGCTCAGACAACTAGGTAGACTGAAGGTAAACACCTCGCCAGGCTCAGAGAACTAGGTAGACTGAAGGTGAACACCTCGCCAGGCTCACACAACTAGATAGACTGAAGGTGAACACCTCGCCAGGCTCAGACAACTAGATAGACTGAAGGTAAACACCTCGCCAGGCTCATACAACTAGATAGACTGAAGGTGAACACCTCGCCAGGCTCAGACAACTAGATAGACTGAAGGTGAACACCTCGCCAGGCTCAGACAACTAGATAGACTGAAGGTGAACACCTCGCCAGGCTCAGACAACTAGATAGACTGAAGGTGAACACCTCGCCAGGCTCATACAACTAGGTAGACTGAAGGTGAACACCTGCCAGGCTCACACAACTAGATAGACTGAAGGTGAACACCTGCCAGGCTCATACAACTAGGTAGACTGAAGGTGAACACCTCGCCAGGCTCATACAACTAGGTAGACTGAAGGTGAACACCTCGCCAGGCTCATACAACTAGGTAGACTGAAGGTGAACACCTCGCCAGGCTCACACAACTAGATAGACTGAAGGTGAACACCTCGCCAGGCTCATACAACTAGATAGACTGAAGGTGAACACCTCGCCAGGCTCACACAACTAGATAGGCTGAAGGTGAACACCTCGCCAGGCTCACACAACTAGATAGACTGAAGGTGAACACCTCGCCAGGCTCACACAACTAGATAGACTGAAGGTGAACACCTCGCCAGGCTCACACAACTAGATAGACTGAAGGTGAACACCTCGCCAGGCTCACACAACTAGATAGACTGAAGGTGAACACCTCGCCAGGCTCATACAACTAGATAGACTGAAGGTGAACACCTCGCCAGGCTCACACAACTAGATAGACTGAAGGTGAACACCTCGCCAGGCCCCGGTGAACAACTAGATAGACTGAAGGTGAACACCTCGCCAGGCCCCGGTGAACAACTAGATAGACTGAAGGTGAACACCTCGCCAGGCCCCGGTGAACAACTAGATAGACTGAAGGTGAACACCTCGCCAGGCCCCGGTGAACAACTAGATAGACTGAAGGTGAACACCTCGCCAGGCCCCGGTGAACAACTAGATAGACTGAAGGTGAACACCTCGCCAGGCCCCGGTGAACAGTTTTGAAGGCTCTCAGGAATGTAAGAAGGAACTTCACAAACTATTAGCTAGTATCAACATATCATTACAAATAAATATTGTACCAGATAAATACAAAAATAGCAAATGTTATAGTGGTCCTTACCTTCTAATTTGGCCAATCAACCAAACATCAATTGTGGGAAGGTTGATGGAATCAATAATTTGACGTAATTCGAAGCCAACTTGAAAGATACAATCTGTTCAACGATCAGCTCACACACTGAGGTCCGGGGATCGATCCCCAGGTGTACGGCTGGAAAACATTAGGACGTGTTTCCATAGGACACCTGTTGTCCATGTTCACCCATCAGTAAAATGGGTACCTGGGTGTTAGTGGACTGGTGTGGGTCGCATCCTGGGAAAAAACTGACCTAATTTGCCCGAAATGCTCAGCATAACAAGGGGCTTTCTATATAGTAGTATGTCATTGATGTCAACTATGGTCTGTATACCTTGTACATGTACTTGTAGAAATATAATATATTATTATATTATTATTATTATTACTACTATTATATTAATCTCAGCAGTGTTTTACAAAGGGGACGTTCTTGCCTTACAAATTTACGAACCTTTTTCACTAAAGTATTGAAGGTACTAGACCAAGGTAAAGAATACTATATTATGTATATGGACTTTAGTAAGGCCTTTGATAAAGTTCCACACATGAGAGGAGCATGAAATAAGATAAATTATCTCCTGGGTCGTTGTATGGATGACTGATAGACAACAGAGAGTTAGCATTAATGGGGAGAAATCGGAATGAGGACCCTGTTACAAGTGGTGTCCCACAGGGTCAGTGTTGGGACCTTTGCTGTTCACAATTTACATAAACGACATTGATGGGGAATAAATAACAATATAAATAAGTTTGCCGATGACACTAAAATAGGCAGTTAAATAATTCCTGCTGCGGACACCAGAAGGCTACAGGATGACCTGGATAAGTTGATGTTGTGGTTGGGTAAGTGGCAGTTGCAGTTCAGTGCAGACAAGTGTAAGGTTCTGATCCTAGGAAACGACAATAACTATGGCACTTGTAAGCTAAATAATGTACATCTTAGTAATAGTGAATGTGAAAAATATATAGAAGTTCTGGTTAGCATAAATTTAAAGCCAAGACAGGAATGCATAAGTGTTGACAATAAAGTTATTATAACTACCCAAGACAGGACTCGCAGAAATGGATTCATGTTGGAGAAATTTAGATTTAGAAAAGATATTGGTAAGTACTCTTTGGTGATAGAGGTATAGATGAGTGTAATAAACTGCCAGGTAGCGCCATTGATGCAAGTGGCCGTGGGTGGGTGAGTTAGACCTGCCTAGCATGAACCAGTAGGCCTACTAGCTCATGCTAGGCAGTGTTCCTTCACCCTTGTATATATTATGCAAATTAACACTTCCGGTCTCCTGAATCTTGACTTCCGCTACTTGTCTCTCGACCAATAAACATCTAAGTCGTTTTTAAAGAAAACTCTACAGGTTTCTGGAGTGTGGTGTCTGGGTTGGACTGTGTTCAGGGAGCACTAACAGTCTAGTTGATCACACCCTTCATTAGGTTGCTCCCATGAAACAAGTCTGCCCATTTTTATACTGACCTCTGAGACACTTCAAACCTCCTGGCTGCCTCAACCTCCACCTCCTGGCTGCCTCAACCTCCACCTCCTGGCTGCCTCAACCTCCACCTCCTGGCTGCCTCAACCTCCACCTCCTGGCTGCCTCAACCTCCACCTCCTGGCTGCCTCAACCTCCACCTCCTGGCTGCCTCAACCTCCACCTCCTGGCTGCCTCAACCTCCACCTCCTGGCTGCCTCAACCTCCACCTCCTGGCTGCCTCAACCTCCACCTCCTAGCTACTTCAACCTTCACCTCCTGGCTACTTCAACCTCCACCTCCTAGCTACTTCAACCTTCACCTCCTGGCTACTTCAACCTCCACCTCCTAGCTACTTCAACCTCCACCTCCTAGCTACTTCAACCTCCACCTCCTGGCTACTTCAACCTCCACCTCCTAGCTACTTCAACCTCCACCTCCTGGCTACTTCAACCTCCACATCCTAGCTACTTCAACCTCCACCTCCTAGCTACTTCAACCTCCACCTCCTAGCTACTTCAACCTCCACCTAATGGCTACTTCAACCTCCACCTCCTGGCTACTTCAACCTCCACCTCCTAGCTACTTCAACCTCCACCTCCTAGCTACTTCAACCTCCACCTCCTAGCTACTTCAACCTCCACCTCCTGGCTACTTCAACCTCCACCTCCTAGCTACTTCAACCTCCACCTCCTAGCTACTTCAACCTCCACCTCCTAGCTACTTCAACCTCCACCTCCTGGCTACTTCAACCTCCACCTCCTAGCTACTTCAACCTCCACCTCCTGGCTACTTCAACCTCCACCTCCTGGCTACTTCAACCTCCACCTCCTAGCTACTTCAACCTCCACCTCCTAGCTACTTCAACCTCCACCTCCTAGCTACTTCAACCTCCACCTCCTGGCTACTTCAACCTCCACCTCCTGGCTACTTCAACCTCCACCTCCTGGCTACTTCAACCTCCACCTCCTAGCTACTTCAACCTCCACCTCCTGGCTACTTCAACCTCCACCTCCTAGTTACTTCAACCTCCACCTCCTGGCTACTTCAACCTCCACCTCCTAGCTACTTCAACCTCCACCTCCTAGCTACTTCAACCTCCACCTCCTAGCTACTTCAACCTCCACCTCCTGGCTACTTCAACCTCCACCTCCTAGCTACTTCAACCTCCACCTCCTAGCTACTTCAACCTCCACCTCCTGGCTACTTCAACCTCCACCTCCTAGCTACTTCAACCTCCACCTCCTGGCTACTTCAACCTCCACCTCCTGGCTACTTCAACCTCCACCTCCTAGCTACTTCAACCTCCACCTCCTGGCTACTTCAACCTCCACCTCCTAGCTACTTCAACCTCCACCTCCTGGCTACTTTAACCTCAACCTCCTAGCTACTTCAACCTCCACCTCCTAGCTACTTCAACCTCCACCTCCTATCTACTTCAACCTCCACCTCCTGGCTACTTCAACCTCCACCTCCTAGCTACTTCAACCTCCACCTCCTGGCTACTTCAACCTCCACCTCCTAGCTACTTTAACCTCAACCTCCTAGCTACTTCAACCTCCACCTCCTGACTACTTCAACCTCCACCTCCTAGCTACTTTAACCTCCACCTCCTAGCTACTTCAACCTCCACCTCTTGGCTACTTCAACCTCCACCTCCTGGCTACTTCAACCTCCACCTCCTAGCTACTTTAACCTCCACCTCCTAGCTACTTCAACCTCCACCTCCTGGCTACTTCAACCTCCACCTTCAAGTCGTCGTCCAGTGAATTAGAAGGTTGACTGGTTGCTTGGTCAACAACCTGGCTGACCAGGCAACTACCTCAGGCTCCAAGCCTGGCTGCTGGAGTAGGCTGTTGCCAGCAGCACCAGACAAGCCTAGTCCAGGGCCGGGCTCCAGGCTACTCTCGCAGCTCGGCCCTGGTCCAGGCTTGTCCGGTGCTTTCCTGGTCAACCAGGCCGTTGCATCTGGTGGCCCGCTTGCCCACGTATCAATCACAGCCTGGTTGATCTGACACCTGGTGGAGGCACTTGTCCAGTTTCCTCTTGAAGACTTCTACACTTGTTCCAGCAGTGTTTCTGATAACCTCTGGTATAATGTTGAATAATCTGTACCAACGGACGTTGTTGATACAGTGTTCACTTATTGTGCCCACGGTTACCCTGCTTTTCACTGGGTTTATTCAACATATTCTTCCATATCCATCACTCCAGTATGTTGCCATGGAAGTGTGCAGATTTTGGACAAAGCCCTCCAGTATTTTCCAGGTATATATTACCATGTATCTCTCTTCTGCTTAAGTTTCATACAAGTAATCATGATTCACGAATTCGTAAAGACACGACTGCAAACAAACCAGGGTACGGGTGGGGCTCGAACTCATGGTAGGTGAGTCGTAAAACTCCAGGCTAGTGCATAAGTAAGTTTATTAAGGTACAGGTATATATAAATAAAGTTAGACAAATAATCATACATTGTAACATATGTGTAAATTACCTAGGTTAACCCCCCAGAAAGTCAAAGTAACTTATTTCTGCTGGGGTCCTTCCACTGGGCTTCTTACAAACATTCCACCAGTAACTTATTCTACAAGGACCAGGAAGACCACGGAGACGCGGAAGAGCAGATAAACCAATACGACCACGCTGACCCAGCTTCCAGGGTACAAGTCACAAGGAGCTTCTTAAGCAAATGCGATCAGACTCCCCAAGACTATCAACAAAGCATTCAAAGATTGCTCTCCCCCTCCCCCGAGTCACACAGGCTTCTAACAACCACAGTTCTTCTCGGGGCAAGAGGAGGCTCCACAGCCTCCTCACGCCCCTGAAAGCGTGAAGGGAAGTCAGATTTTAACATCAGGAAGACTTGTGTAATGGGTAATGATAAGTAGAGTGTGAGGGAGAGCCATACAAGATACCCTCCATGAGGGAGGGTATGTGTGGAGTGCTCACTATAGCAACCTCTGGCACCTTCACCTTAGTCTGTCACCGTTGCCATATGCCATCTGAAAGGGCATTGCAAACCTTGCCATCACCGTTGTTTGTAGCGGCTGGGTATGGGTAGGGTGTTTATAGGGGTGTGTTTGGTGAGGGTTTGGTTGGGTATGTAGGGTACAGAAGGAGGGGAATGAGGCAGAGTGGGGCGGTGTGAAGTTGGATATATGTTGCTGGCAACATTAAGAACAGCGAGCAAGGCGGATGGTCACCAGGGGACGCGCCAGGTTGCTGCCCCCCCTGCTGCTGCCCCTGCTGCTGCTGCCCCTGCTGCTGCTACTGCCCCTGCTGCTGCTACTGCCCCTGCTCCTGCCCCTGCTGCTTGCCCGCTCGCCCCGCTGCTGCTGCGTGCTTGCCCCTGCTCCTGCTCTGCCCCTGCTGCAACGCGCTGCCTGCTGTTGCCCCTCTGCCGCTGCTCCTATGCTGCTGCTGCCCCTGCTCCTGTTGCTCCTGCCCCTGCTCCTACTGATGCTACTGCCCCTGCTGCTGAAGCGCTGCTGCCCTGCTCTAGCTGCTCTGCTGCCTGCTTGCCCCTACTGCGCTGCTGCTTCCCTGATGCTGCGCTGCCCCTGCTGCTGCCCCTGCTGCTGCCCTGCTGCTGCTGCCCCTGCTCCTGCTATCTGCCCCTGCTGCTGAAGCTGCTGCTGTGCCCCTGCTGTTCCCCTACTGCTGCTGCTGTTTCCCCTGATGCTGCTGCTGCCCCTGCTGTTGCCCCTACTGCTGCTGCTGCTTCCCCTGATGCTGCTGCTGCCCCTGCTCCTGTTGCTCCTGCCCCTGCTTCCCCTGAAGCTGCTGGACCTCTTTTGAAGCTGTTATGACAGACAACTTAGAAGAATCTTCTGACAGAAGCAACCACCAGACAGGAACCAACCAGACTCTGGATAATACTCCGGATAATACTCCGATAATACTCTGATCTGATAACTCGATAATACTCTGATAATACTCGATAATACTTGATAAACTCGATAATACCGATAATACTCTGAATACTCTGATAATACTGATAATACTCGGATAATACTCGGATATACTTGATAATACTCCGGATAATACTTGATAACTCGATAATCAGATAAACCCGATAATCTGATATCTCCGGATAATCTAGATAATAATCCGGATAATACTCTGATAATACTCCGATAATACTCTGATAATACTCCGGATACTCTAGATAATACTCTGGATAATACTCTGGATAATACTCGATAATACTTGATAATACTGGATAATACTCGGATAATACTCGGGATAATACTCCGATAATCTAGATAAAACTCGATAACCCAGATAATACCGATAATCTAGATAATAATCCGGATAATACTCTGGATAATACTCCGGATAATACTCCGGATAATACTCTAGATAATACTCTGGATAATACTCTGGATAATACTCTGGATAATACTCCGGATAATACTCTGGATAATACTCCGGATAATACTCTGGATAATACTCCGGATAATCTAGATAAAACTCCGGATAATCTAGATAATACTCCGGATAATCTAGATAATAATCCGGATAATCTCCGGATAATACTCTGGATAATACTCCGGATAATACTCTGGATAATACTCTGGATAATCTAGATAATACTCGATAATCTAGATAATACTCGGATAATCTGATAATACTCGGATAATCTAGATAATACTCTGGATAATACTCCGAATAATACTCTGGATAATACTCTGGATAATCTAGATAATACTCTGGATAATACTCCGGATAATACTCTGGATAATACTCTGGATAATCTAGATAATACTCCAGATAATCTAGATAATACTCCGGATAATCTAGATAATACTCAGGATAATCTAGATAATACTCAGGATAATCTAGATAATACTCTAGATAATACTCTGGATAATACTCTGGATAATACTCGGATAATACTCTGGATAATAGTCAGATAATCTGATAATACTCCGGATAATCTAGATAATACTCCGGATAATCTAGATAATACTCCGGATAATCTAGATAATACTCCGGATAATCTAGATAATACTCAGGATAATCTAGATAATACTCAGGATAATCTAGATAATACTCCGGATAATACTATGGATAATACTCCGGATAATACTCTCAACCTTATATAACAAATAACGAGAATAAGCTGAAACGAAAAATAATATTGCCAGATACAACAAACTCAGTCCACAGCCTGATACAAGCTGAGAGTCAGACCACAGCCTGATACAAGCTGAGAGTCAGACCACACAGCCTGATACAAGCTGAGACTCAGACCACACAGCCTGATACAAGCTGAGAGTCAGACCACACAGCCTGATACAAGCTGAGAGTCAGACCACACAGCCTGATACAAGCTGAGAGTCAGACCACACAGCCTGATACAAGCTGAGAGTCAGACCACACAGCCTGATACAAGCTGAGAGTCAGACCACACAGCCTGATACAAGCTGAGAGTCAGACCACAGCCTGATACAAGCTGAGAGTCAGACCACACAGCCTGATACAAGCTGAGACTCAGACCACACAGCCTGATACAAGCTGAGACTCAGACCACACAGCCTGATACAAGCTGAGAGTCAGACCACACAGCCTGATACAAGCTGAGACTCAGACCACACAGCCTGATACAAGCTGAGAGTCAGACCACACAGCCTGATAACTGAATCAGACCCGACTGATAAACTGAAATCAGAAAACCGATAAAGCTGAATCAGACAACTGATAAACTGGATAACCAACCTATAAATAGAGTCTGACAAGCCGATACAACAACTCAGCCACAGCCTGATACAAGCTGAGATCAGACCACAGCCGATACAAGCTGAGAGACAGCCTGATACAAGCTGGATGACCACAGCCTGATACAAGCTGAGAGTCAGACCACAGCCTGATACAGCTGAGATCAGACCACAGCCTGATACAAGCTGACAGACCACACAGCCGATAAGCTGAGACTAGACCACCGCCTGATACAAGCTGAACTCAGACCACAGCCAGACAGCTGAGTGCCAGCCTGATACGCTGATCAGACCACAGCCTGATACAACTGAGAGTCAGCCACAGCCTGATAAGCTGAGCAGACCCACAGCTTGATACAAGCACAGCCTGATACAAGCTGGTCAGACACAGCCGTAAAGCTGAGAGTCGTCCACAGCCTGATACAAGCTGAGAGTCAGACCACAGCCTGATACAAGTTGAGACTCAGACCACAGCCTGATACAAGCTAGAGTCAGACCAGCGATACAAACTGAGAGTCAGACCACAGCCTGACAAGCTGAGATCGACCAGCCTGATACAGCTGAGACTCAGACCAGCCTGATACAAGCTGAGACTCAGACCACACACAGATACAAGCTGAGAGTCAGACCACAGCTATAAGCTGAGAGTCAGACCACAGCTGATACAAGCTGAGTCAGACCACACAGCCTGATACAAGCTGAGACTCAGACCACAGCCTGATACAAGCTGAGTCAACACAGCCTGATACGCTGAGATTCAGACCACAGCCTGATACAAGCTGAGACTCAGACCACAGCCTGAAAAGCTGAGACCACAGCCAGATACAAGCTGAGAGTCAGACCACCAGCCTGATACAAGCTGAGAGTCAGACCACACAGCCTGATCAAGCTGAGGTCAGACCACACAGCCTGATACAAGCTGAGATCAGACCACAGCCTGATACAAGCTGAGACTCGACCACACAGCCTGATACAAGCTGAGTCAGACCACACAGCCTGATACAAGCTGAGACTCAGCCACACAGCCTGATACAGCTGAGACTCAGACCACACAGCCGATACAAGCTGAGAGTCAGACCACACAGCCTGATACAGCTGAGACAGACCACAGCCTGATACAAGCTGAGAGTCAGACCACAGCCTGATACAGCTGAGATCAGACCACAGCCTGATACAAGCTGAGACTCAGACACACAGCCTGAACAAGCTGAGACTCAGACCACAGCCTGATACAAGCTGAGAGTCAGACCACACAGCCTGATACAAGCTGAGATCAGACCACACTGATACGCTGAGACTCAGACCACAGCCTGATACAAGCGAGGTCAACCACACAGATACAAGGACTCAGACCACAGCCTGATACAAGCTGAGACTCAGACCACAGCGATACAAGCTGAGGTCAGACCACAGCTTGATACAAGCTGAACCAGACCACAGCCTGATACAAGCTGAGACTCAGACCACACAGCCAGATACAAGCTGAGAGTCAGACCACAGCCTGATACAAGCTGAGAGTCAGACCACAGCCTGATACAAGCTGAGAGTCAGACCACACAGCCTGATACAAGCTGAGAGTCAGACCACAGCCTGATACAAGCTGAGAGTCAGACCACACAGCCTGATACAAGCTGAGACTCAGACCACACAGCCTGATACAAGCTGAGAGTCAGACCACAGACAGATACAAGCTGAGACTCAGACCACACAGCCTGATACAAGCTGAGACTCAGACCACAGCCTGATACAAGCGAGATCAGACCACAGCGATACAAGCTGAGACTCAGACCACAAGCCTGATACAAGCTGAGACTCAGACCACACAGCCTGATACAAGCTGGAGATCAGACCACACAGCCTGATACAAGCTGAGACTCAGACCACACAGTCTGATACAAGCTGAGACTCAGACCACACAGCCTGATACAAGCTGAGAGTCAGACCACACAGCCTGATACAAGCTGAGAGTCAGACCACACAGCCTGATACAAGCTGAGAGTCAGACCACACAGCCTGATACAAGCTGAGAGTCAGACCACACAGCCTGATACAAGCTGAGAGTCAGACCACACAGCCTGATACAAGCTGAGAGTCAGACCACAGCCTGATACAAGTGTGTTCGGTCTATCAGTCTCAAGACTGGAATGATTACATCGACTTTCCGGCTGAGGGACTGATTACCTCAAACTCCTCCTCACCTTCCAGTGTTCTTCTCTGTACTGGACTGAAGAAGCCACTGGCTGCCGAAGCCTTTCCAGATTTCCAAATGTTTTTCACTTTACCAAAGACCACAACAAGACCTGGGACCATGTAGTGTTTCACTCAGTGTCTGGTACCATGGTACTGCAATGTTTCACTCAGTGTCTGGTACCATGGTACTGCAGTGTTTCACTCAGTGTCTGGTACCATGATACTGCAGTGTTTCAGTGTCTGGTACCATGGTACTGCAGTGTTTCAGTGTCTGGTACCATGGTACTGCAGTGTTTCAGTGTCTGGTACCATGGTACTGCAGTGTTTCAGTGTCTGGTACCATGGTACTGCAGTGTGTCAGTGTCTGGTACCATGGTACTGCAGTGTTTCAGTGTCTGGTACCATGGTACTGCAGTGTTTCACTCAGTGTCTGGTACCATGGTACTTCAGTGTTTCACTCAGTGTCTGGTACCATGGTACTGCAGTGTTTCACTCAGTGTCTTGTACCATGATACTGCAGTGTTTCACTCAGTGTCTGGTACCATGGTACTGCAGTGGTTCAGTGTCTGGTACCATGTTACTGCAGTGTTTCAGTGTCTGGTACCATGATACTGCAGTGTCTGGTACCATGATACTGCAGTGTCTGGTACCATGGTACTGCAGTGGTTCACAGGGTGGTCATCAAGACAGTTTCGGATAATTATTAGAGGAAACGTTTCGCCCGTTGTGACTAAACGACCTAAACGAGATATTTAAATAAATAATGACCTAACCAAGTTACCTCCTAACATAAATTATTATGATTATTATTATTATTATCTATTATTTTTTTATTATATTCGTAGTTTTAAGCGCTAAATGCGTACGTGCCAGACGGGCTAGTTGAAATTCATTATTCTGACTCATGGCAGTGAAAATCAAGCTCCGCTTCCTGGAATGAAGAGACCTGTGCCGACATCCAGGTCATGTTTCCTCCTTAAAGGTCAAAACATGTGCTGATAGCGACGTTTCGTTCAGCACTGCGTTATACCGCTGAATTAACATGATGCGGATCGACATCGCACTTAGCTCACACACTGAGGGTCCAGTGTTCGATCCCCGGTACAGTTGGAAAACATTAGGGCATGTTTCCATAAGACACCTGCTGTCCATGTGCACTCATCAGTAGGTACCTGGGTGTTAGTGGACTGGTGTGGGTCGCATCCTGGGACAAAACTGACCTAATTTGCGAGAAATGCTCTGCATACCTTGTACATGTACTTGTAGAAATAAAGATATTATTATTATTTTTTATGACGACGTTTCGATCCAGTGCTGGACCATTGTTGAGTCACGACTGAGTGGACTGACGACGACGTTTCAGTCACTGAAACTTCTCTGGTTTTAAGAGTTTTTGCTGAGAAGATATATAAGAAATATCTATATCTAAACACAACAGCAACACTACCAACATAAACACAACACCACTACCAACATAAACACAACAACACTACCAACATAAACACAACAACACTACCAACATAAACACAACAACACTACCAACATAAACACAACAACACTACCAACATAAACCCAACACTACCAACATAAACACAACAACACTACCAACATAAACACAACAACAACACTACCAACATAAACACTACAACAACACTACCAACATAAACACTACAACAACACTACCAACATAAACACAACAACACTACCAAAATAAACACAACAACAACACTACCAACATAAACACACAACAACTACCACATAAACACAACAACACTACCACATAAACACAAACAACACTACCACATAATAACAACTCCACTAAACAACAACACTACCAACATAAACACTACAACAACACTACCAACATAAACACAACAACACTACCAACATAAACACAACAACAACACTACCAACATAAACACAACAACAACACTACCAACATAAACACAACAACAACACTACCAACATAAACACAACAACAACATCAACACACTTCCACATAAACACAACAACAACACTACCATCATAATAACAACAACACTACCATCATAATAAAACAACAACACTACCATCATAATAACAACAACACTACCATCATAATAACAACAACACTACCATCATAATAACAACAACACTACCATCATAATAACAACAACACTACCATCATAATAACAACAACACTACCATCATAATAACAACAACACTACCATCATAAAAACAACAACACTACCATCATAATAACAACAACACTACCATCATAATAACAACAACACTACCATCATAATAACAACAACAACACTACCATCATAAACACAACAACAACACTACCATCATAAACATAACAACAACACTACCATCATAATAACAACAACAACACTACCATCATAATAACAACAACAACACTACCATCATAAAACAACAACAACACTACCATCATAATAACAACAACATCACTACCATCATAAA